>SJXQ01001305.1:0-12850 GCA_006408695.1 Aepyceros melampus
AATGTATTCTGCCTGAGGACAGTCTCTGGATTAAACCTTCTGGCTAATCCTGTTATCTTAATATGTAAATTATGGGAGGAGGTCTGGTCTTTACCAGGATTATATTATAATAGTGTATCCTGTCCAGTCAGCAAAAACAAGACCAGGAGCTGACTGTTGCTCAGATCATGAATACCTTATTGCCAAATTCAGATTTAAACTGAAGAAAGTAGGGAAAAACACTAGACCACTCAGGTATGACCTAAATCTAATTCCTTATGATTATACAGTGGAAGTGAAAAATAAATGTAAGGGACTAGATCTGATAGATAGAGTGCCTGATGAACTATGGACGGAGGTTCATGACATTGTATAGGAGACAGGGATCAAGACCATCTCCATGGAAAAGAAATGCAAAACAGCAAAATGGCTGTCTGGGGAAGCCTTACAAATAGCTGTGAAAAGAAGAGAAGTGAAAAGCAAAGGAGAAAAAGAAAGCTATAAGCATCTGAATGCAGAGTTCCAAAAAATAGCAAGGAGGAATAAAAAAGTCTTCCTCAGCGATCAAGGCAATGAAATAGAGGAAAACAACAGAATGGGAAAGATTCTTTTCAAGAAAATTAGAGATACCAAGGGAACACTTCATGCAAAGATGGGCTCGATATAGGACAGAAATAGTATGGGCCTAACAGAAGCAGAAGATATTAAGAAGAGGTGGCAAGAATACACAGATGAACTATACAAAAGAGATCTTCACGGCCAAGATAATCACGATGATGTGATCACTCACCTAGAGCCAGACATCCTGGAATGTGAAGTCAAGTGGGCCTTAGGAAGCATCACTATGAACAAAGCTAGTGGAGGTGATGGAATGCCAGTTGAGCTATTTCAAATACTGAAAGATGATGCTGTGAGCTGCACTCAATATGCCAGCAAATTTGGAAAACTCAGCAGTGGCCACAGGACTGGAAAAGGTCAGTTTTCATTCCAACCCCAAAGAAAGACAGTGCCAAAGAATGTTCAAACTACCACACAATTGCACTCATTTCATACACTAGTAAAGTAATGCTCAAAATTCTCCAAGCCAGGCTTTAGCAATACGTGAACCATGAGCTTCCAGATGTTCAAGCTGGTTTTAGAAAAGGCAGAGGAACCAGAGATCAAATTGCCAACATCCGCTGGATCATGGAAAAAGCAAGAGAGTTCCGAAAAGCATCGATTTCTGCTTTATTGACTGTGACAAAGCCTTTGACTGTGTGGATCACAAGAAACTGTGGAAAATTCTGAAAGAGAAGGGAATAGCAGACCACCTGACCTGCCTCTTGAGAAGCCTATATGCAGAGAGGGAAGCAACAGTTAGAACTGGAATGGAACAACAGACTGGTTCCAAATAGGAAAAGGAGTGTGTCAAGGCTATATATTGTCACCCTGCTTATTTAACTTCGATGCAGAGTACATCATGAGAAATGCTGGACTGGAAGAAACACAAGCTGGAATCAAGTTTGCCGGGAGAAATATCAATAATTTCAGATATGCAGATGACACCACCCTTATGGCAGAAAGTGAAAAGGAACTAAAAAGCCTCTTGATGGAAGTGAAAGAAGAGAATGAAAAAGTTGGCTTAAAGCTCAGCATTCAGAAAACGAAGATCATGACATCTTGTCCCATCACTTCATGAGAAATGGGGAAACAGTAGAAACAGTGTCAGACTTTGTTTTTTTGGGCTCCAAAATCACTGCAGATGGTGACTGCAGTCATGAAACTAAAAGATGTTTACTCTTTGGAAGGAAAGTTATGACCAACCTAAATAGTATATTGAAAAGCAGAGACATTACTTTGCCGACTAAGGTCCGTCTAGTCAAGGCAATGGTTTTTCCTGTGGTCATGTATGAATGTGAAAGTTGGACTGTGAAGAAGGCTGAGCCCTGAAGAATTGATGCTTTTGAACTGTGGTGTTGGAGAAGACTCTTGAGAGTCCCTTGGACTGCAAGGAGATACAACCAGTCCATTCTGAAGGAGATCAGTCCTGGGTGTTCTTTGGAAGGACTGATGCTAAAGCTGAAACTCCAGTACTTTGGCCACCTTATGCAAAGAGTTGACTCATTGGAAAAGACTCTGATGCTGGGAGGGATTTGGGGCAGAAGGAGGGGACGACAGAGGATGAGATGGCTGGATGGTTTCACTGAGTCAATGGTTTGGGTGAACTCCTGGAGTTGGTGATGGACAGGGAGGCCTGGCATGCTGCAATTCACGGGGTTGCAAAGAGTCAGACATGATCGCGCTACTGAACTGAACTGAATGTATCCTACCTGAAGACAGTCTCTGGATTAAACCTTCTGGTTAATTCTGCTATCTTAAAATGTAAATTATGGGAGTAGGTCTGGTGAGGCTTTAAAACTTCAGACATTCTTTGGATTCATTGGAGAATATATAACTCCATTGCTAACACTAGCAAGCAGGTACTCTTTCTACCCCCTTCTGATGTTTATGTCAGAAGCTTTCCCTATCTCCTTTATACTTTAATAAAACTTTATTATACAAAAGGTCTTAGCAATCAAGCCTCGTCTCTGGCGCCAGATTGAAATCTTCTCTGGAGGCCAAGAATCCCGGCATCTTTGCATGGTTCAGCAATGATCTTTCAAGGAGATTCAGGAAAACAAACAAAACCAGGTGTTTACTAGTCAAAACAACTACATATGCAGTGGAAGTATCACATTAAGCTTTAATGCTGAAATTGGGCTCTAAGAGAACTGAAGAAGGGACAGAGGTAGAAAAGGAGTGGGGAGTTTGGAGAGGGGCTCAACATGAGTCTGGGCCACTGGATCAGAGTCCCTGGGCCTGAAATTCAAAGCTCTTCCAATATCTTCTACCCGATCCAGGTTCTGGTTCATTTGCTCTATTTCTTCTGTTTCCTACATTTCTTTATAACCAAGAGCTATCCATTTGCTTGTGTTGTATGAACCCAACCACTGTTGGAAATTTAAGAGAATAAAGAGACAGCTTTTCTGATTTCCATGGTTCAAGGTCACAAGCTTTAAAAAAAAATGCTTTAAAAAAATGAGAATTTCAACTTGATTATGCTTGTATTTGCCCACTCCAATAGCCTTGCCTGGAGAATCCTGTGGATGGGGAGCCTGGTGGGCTGCTGTCCATAGGGTCGCACAGAGTCAGACATGACTGAGGCGACTTAGCATGCATCCATGCATGCATTGGAGAAGGAAATGGCAACCCACTCCAGTATTCTTGCCTGGAGAATCCCAGGGATGGAGGAGCCTGGTGGGCTGCCATCTATGGGGTTGCACGGAGTTGGACACGACTGAAGTGACTTAGCAGGAGTAGCAGCATGCTTGTATTTCTTCAGTGAAAAAGCTGAGAAAAGAAACTCATGTGTTTCTTTTTCTTTTATGGCTGTTATTGATCAAAGTTCAGCTCCTATTCCACTAAAAATAAAGTCAGCTGTCCTAACATCTTTATCACTTGCAGGTTCTGCAACTGACCCACAGTGAACCAGTTAGTGAGTACAGATGGAGAACTGGAAGAAAAGGGGTGTAGGTTTATACAAGTGTCTCGGACTTTAACTAGCATCAAGCTACAATAAAATGTTAATGAAAACGCATTCGAAGTAACAGGACAGTAATAATTAGCCACATGAAATGACATTGAGTTATTTAAGACAATGCCCACCCTGATCCAACATTACACTTGCACAGAGAAAATAAGTCAGATGGAAAAGACCTCAAAGCACTGCTGCAGGTCAAGGTCCTAGGGTAAACCACAGAGGGCAAAGACTTCCAGAGGATAGTGTGGAACATCTGCATGAGGTCAGATCTAGGGAGGTTACAGAAAGCACATTTCCTTGGATCCTGTCTTCAAACCCTTGTTCAAATGCCTCCGAAAGAGAAGTGTTTGGAGGATGATCAGAGTAACACAGGCTCTGCTAAAGATGTAGAGGATTTACTTTTTAGTAAAGCTCATCAAAATAATAGGAGTAAGTTGATGATTATAGTTTTTTCCCATCACTGTGCATTTCTATGTTTATCTACCACCATACTGCACACAACACTGACTTTTCATACTTTGAGAAACAGATTTTTGAAATCATCTTATTTGAAGTGAAGGCATGAAATGAAATTCTTTTGTAGCACAGATGAGAAAAGTAAGATGCTCTTTCAAAGGCATTCATGCCCTGGTCTGTCACATTCATATTCAAGAGTTCAGAACTCTTCATATAAAAAAAGTGACATTTGTTTCCCTAACCACAGGAAGAAAAATCCTAAAGAAGAGAAAGTGTCCCCAGGGATGCCAAGTACCAGTAAGGCAACACGGCAACACACATAAAGCAAAATGCAGGGTAAATTTAGTGATGGACGAACATCAAACATTTTCTAGCTCTGTTTCAATTTAGATACTTACTCAAAGCATGTCGAAATGATTAAACCTCGTGAGCCTACATAATTGAGCTTAATATTTTTTTTTTTTTGAGCAGTTTTTCCTCATAGCATTCACTCTGTCTCTGTCTGTGTCTCCTTTTCTTGCCAGTCTTTGCTTCTCTGTATATAAATCGGGAAAGTAAAAGTCAAGGACTACACAAATATGAAAACAAACATTTGCAAAGTTTATAAATATGGTTCTGCTACATGAAAGTGGGATTCAATTTACATTTGGCCACTTTTTCTACACCATTGTATTAAACCCATTTCTCCTCATGCCTCACAAGATGGGGAGCCAACATGCCAAAAAAAAAAAAAAATCTCAATTGTCTGCCCAGGACACTTTGTAGGTAACAAGGAAATATAAGTCATTATATTTGATAAAATAATACTTTCTTTTCAAATTTTTCAAAGTTTAATTTTCTTATTTTTCCAATATTACAGTCATGTGTATAAGAACACATATTCATGTCCCTGTTAAGAGTAATGTAAAGGACAGAAGTGGAGAAGGAAATGGCACCCCACTCCAGTATTGTTGCCTGGAAAATCCCATGGACGCAGGAGCCTGGTGGGCTACAGTCCATGGAGTCACAAAGAGTCGGGCATGATTTAGCAACTAAACAATGAAAGGACAGATTTGAAATCAGCTAGCCTCCCTGAGATCTCAAACTTGCCGCTTAGTTTCTTTATATTAAAGTGTTCCCTTCAGTAAATTTGGAAAAATATTAACCATCAAATGCCCTTGAAGTTAAATAAGAATGTAGAAATGCTACAACCTGAAATTCAGCCTGGAAAGTTTTGAAGCAAGTTGTTATGCCAAGTTTAAATATAAAGACAGAGAGTCTCAAAAAAAAAAAAAAAAAAAGACAGAGAGTCTCAAGGATTTGCCCTGGAATCATAGTCCCCAGAAAACCTAGACAAAATCCTCCAAACTTTTGAACTTCTAATCCTGGGCCCTTATTCAATACCTGATGCCAATGTTTTGAAATGTGCCACATGAATTATTTACTCAGTATAGTTCACTTCTAGAAATTACCTACCAAGAAAAGAATTAGAAACAGAAGGAAGAAAGGAAAAGGGAAGTCAAAAAGTCTCTGAACAACTCAAAACCAAGATTCTAATTTCATGCACATTTCTTAAAAGAGAACCCCTAAAGCCTTCCCTAAGACTATTTACCCTTACTTTATATAGAAATCTAACAACATTAATTATATAGTTTGCCCACTCAGACTAAATTAGAAAATAGAAAAGGAACTCCTAGACACAGGGAACTTAGAGAAAATATTCCCTATTCTTTGACAGCTGGGGCAAAGCTGGGGCTCAGATGTGCATGATTTTAGGTGATGCCATCACTGGTATCTAACAGAATTCCAAGATTTCAATTGTATAAAAGTATGTCATAGGAAGAACAAAGGCTCTCACATAATTGGAGATTATGTGCAATGTGAAAGAGAACAAGAGTAGATGGTCACAGAATTAAAATTGCATGGGACCCTTGAACGAAAAAAACTCTATTCTTTTGAAAGGAAGTTTCAGAAACAGAACATGATGTGTTAATAAGAAGCAGTTATTCTGGGGTAGGACATGAGAACGGCACCTAATTTCTCCCATTCTATCCCTAAAGGCTATAAATTCAGAAGTCCTATCATCTCTGCTATAGGAACACCAGGAGATGGCTGCTAGTTAAAGACAGAAAGAGCCTGAGATCCAGAGGCCCATGAACCTGCAAGGTACTTAGAGCAGTAATAGCAGAGAGACCATCCCAAGGAGATTTATATCACCTATTGTTTGACTCTGCTGACTTGCATATTTCAGGAGAGTGGGGTGTTTGTCTATTTTGTTTATTGTATAGCCCAAGTCTATAGAAAAGTGCCCGGTGAGTAGTAGATATTTAATAAATGATGATTTTGATGGATGAATCAATTAACAGACCTGTGTAGGAAGTACAGGAAATGAGTAGACCCACAGCAGACAATCAGCACAAGAGAAAAGTGACAGCGGCTGGAGCAGTGAGATGAAGAAGCTGGCAGGAGCATGATATCTATGAGTCCCTTTCTTGAGGGAAAGAGCTGAGATCGGTTGACAGTCTCAGCTGACAAGTGGGAACTACTGATTCAGCAGACTTGGATACAAATGGTTAGAATGACCTCATTTAAGATCTACTACCTTGTGGGAGTCAGGGGACATTCAGGTTATAATTACAAACAGCATTATGTATACCAAATGTTCTTAAGGCTTTACTGCATAAAAATTGAATTTTTTAAAACTGTTCTTGATGGTACATAGATTATAGAGTATAGAAAATATCTATTGTGCTTGTGTTGTTTTGGAAAATCCATGATGTATTTTAAGGCTATTTTCTTCAAAAGTAGCTAAAATATAAAGATAGTAAGGCTAGGTTTTTGTTTCTTCCACCTTCTGTAAATATATCAACCATGTACAGTAGAGCAGGAGCAATGCAGAACCACAGACTCAATTCTCTGCCTCAGTCATGTCACAGACAATGCCTCTTGATTCGAGAGGAACAGCAGTCTGGCACCAGAACGGAGGATCAACACAGGAAATGCACACCACAATTAAGCACATTCAGCCCAGAGACACCTAGGATGAAATTCTCAGGAAAGAAAACATGCTTAACAGTCAGACTCAGGGCACCTAGGAAGGATGAAACAGGAGATAACTTCAAGATATTGTCAGAAAACCACTAAAGGTAAAGGCAAAACAGCTGTAAACATTGCATTCTACTGCTGCTGCTGCTGCTGAGTCGCTTCAGTCGTGTCCGACTCTGTGCGGCCCCATAGAGGGCAGCCCACCAGGATCCCCCGTCCCTGGGATTCTCCAGGCAAGAGAACTGGAGTGGGCTGCCATTTCCTTCTCCAATGCATGAAGTGAAAAGTGAAAGTGAACTCGCTCAGTCGTGTCTGACTCTTAGCAGCCCCATGGACTGCAGCCTACCAGGCTCCTCTATCCATGGGATTTTCCAGGAGAGAGTACTGGAGTGGGGTGCCATTGCCTTCTCCAAAATACTGCATTCTGGTAGCTTCCAATGGCCAAAACTAGAAAAATTTGGCAAAAAATAATGATGAGATTGGATAATATGTGAAAGAATAAAGTTGACATTCATAAGTCCACAATATGAATACATGATTGATTAAATAAATAAAAGACAGTAGATACATATTCTAAAAGAATTTAAAATACCAAATGTAAAAGGAATGAGGAAAATAGAAAACCACCATTAGAACATCACAGTATAATTGCTGCAGGCAAGATTCATGGATGAATGCTAAAATTAGTGGGTGAAACTTTTAGGAGAAACAGGATGTTTGAATAGCCTCAATGTGACTCCCCCAAAACATATATCAATTACTGTGGTGGTTTTAACATATGTCCACAAATTCTTTGATACTCCTCTCTCCAGATGTGGAGCTTAATTTCTCTCCCCTTGAGTGTGGTCTGAACTTAGTAACTTATTTTCAAAGAATAGAGTATGGAAAGGAAAAAAAAATAGAAACTTCACATTGGAGAAAGCTGACAAACACCATTTTCACAACATTTGTTGCTGTTCGGTTGCTAAGTTGTCTACAACTCTTTGAGACCCCAAGAACTACAGCACATCAGGCTTCCCTATCCTTCACCATCTCTTGGGGTTTGCTCAAACTCGTGTCCATTGAGTCACTGATGCCATCCAACCATCTCATCCTCTGTTACCCCTTTCTCCTCCTGCCCTCAATCTTTCCCAGCATCAGGGTCTTTTCCAGTGAATTGACTCTTCACATTGGGTAATCAAAGTACTGGAGCTTCAGCATCAGTCCTTCCAATGACCATTCAGGGGTGATTTCCTTTAGAGTTGCCTGGTTTGATCTCTTTGCTGTCCGAGGTCAACATTACCAGTGATGAGCCATGTTGCCATGTGAGGAGGGCACTTCACCTCTGGTAGTCTTTCCTAAAATACATTACCTCAGTCTAATCATAAGAAAACATCAATCAGACTCAAATTAAGGGATATTTAATGAAATATTTTTAAAAAAACATCAAGTTCATTAAAAGCAAGGAGACTGAGAAACTGACACAGATCAGAAGAAGCTAAGAGACAAAAGTAGTAAATGCAATTTGATATCCTGGTTAGGATGCTAGAGCAGAAAAGGGGACATTAGTGGAACAACTGGTGTAATCTGAATAAAGTTTATAGTTTAGCTAATAGTTTAACATCAATGTTAGCTTTGTTCATTTTTATAAATATAGCATGCTTACTTAAGATGTCAACATTTGAGGAAGCTGGGTAAAGGGTTTATGGGAACGCATTCTACTGTCTAAAACTTTTATGTAATTCTAAAATTATTCCAAAATTAAATGAGTGCATTATAATAAAAAAGATTAAAAAATAAATGTCAGGAAGCAAGATAAAAAATAAAAATCATTCATGAAGAAAAATAGATTAAAATAGGTAACTAATAAGAACCTACTGTGTAGCACAGAAAACCCTGCTCAGTGCTCTATGGTGACCTCAATGGGAAAGACTCCAAAACAGCAGGGGTGGGGAGAGGGGAGAGGGGGGATACAGGTAAACATATAGCTGATTCATTCTGCTATACAGCAGAAACTAACACAATATTGTAAAGCAACTATACTCAACAAAAAAATTCTTTAAAAAGAAAAGATAAATAGGCTCAGCTCTAACATTAGAGAATTGAGGTTGAGAAATCTCAGATAGATTCTCAGGCTTTTGGCTTTTTGTTGTCAAATTAATTACATTCTGAACAAAGGCTGGGACAGGCTAGAGAGTGGGTCGTAAGTCTTCTAAACCGTTATTATATGCCTATAATGCTGAGAAAGGGCTTCCCTGGTTGCTTTGTGGTAAAGAATCTGCCTGCCAAGCAGGAGACGCGGGTTCAATCTTGGGGTCAGGAAGATCTCTTGGCAAAGGAAATGGTATCCCACTCCAGCATTCTTGCTTTGGAAACCCCATGGACAAAGGAGCCTGGCAGGCTTCAGTCTATGGGTTCACAAAAAGAGTCAGACATGACTTAGTGACTAAACATAGCAATGTTGAGAGAAGAAGCCAACATCCAACTAATCTACAACTGATCTAGAGTGCTCTCTTACCTAGCTCTTTGTCACCCGAAAGAATGGTAAAATGAAAAGAGCACATCATTGAGAAATACAAAAATTGGGTTCCAGTCCGAACTCTCAGTAGGCTTTCCTGATAGTTCAGCTGGTAAAGAATCTGCCTGCAATGCAGAAGACCCCAGTTCGATTCCTGGGTCAGGAAGATACCCTGAAGGGACAGGCTACCTACTCTGGTATTCTTGGGCTTCCCTTATGGCTTAGCTGGTAAAGAATCTGCCTTCAATGTGGGAAACCTGGGCTCCAACCCTGGGTTGGGAAGATCCCTTGGAGAAGGGAAAAGTCTACCCACTCCAGTAAGCTATTTAGTTAAGTCAACAGACTTAAAATACTACGATTTTCTCATCTACAAAACAGAGATGATAATAATAATGTCTATTTTATTTACTTCTAAAGGTTTGAAGAACCTTTAAAGAAACCATGTAAGTCAAAAGACTTGGCAAAATACACCAAATATAGTCCTACAGAACCTGCATTCTCTAAAAAGATTAAATTATGAACTGTATACTTTTAATGATCAACATATTCTAGTCATACTATGGAATATGAGAAACTTTGTGATAATAAAGAGATTAATTAAATATAAATTCTTCCTTTTCATGATGCCTAAAACAGAGAGCTTTCTAAACTGGGTTCCAAGTAGACTAGAACATATAAGTTACACTGACATTCACTTCGTTTCCTGGGATTTCATCATCTCAGTATAAACAGGCAAAACGATAAGTACTCTTCACTGCCTCACCTGTAAAACACAGAGATTGGTAGATGATCTGCAAAAATCTTTCCAGTTCAAGAGTTTTTAGGATGTCTATATTATTCCAAAGAAGCAATAATTCAAGAAAATGCTTCCCAGGATTATAGTTGGGGTATAGGAAAAGAAATGTATACCATCTGTAAGCTTGCTGTAGGTTTCAACACATTACTCATTTAAGTTCAGTTCAGTTCAGTTCAGTCGCGCAGTCGTGTCCGACTCTTTGTGACCCCATGAATCGCAGTACGCCAGGCCTCCCTGTCCATCACCAACTCCCGGAGTTCACCCAGACTCACATCCATTGAGTCTGTGATGCCATCCAGCCATTTCATCCTCGGTCGTCCCTTTCTCCTCCTGCCCCCAATCCCTCCCAGCATCAGGGTCTTTTCCAATGAGTCAACTCTTCGCATAAGGTGCCCAAAGTACTGGAGCTTCAGTTTTAGCATCATTCCTTCCAAAGAAATCCCAGGGTTGATCTCCTTCAGAATGGACTGCTTGGATCTCCTTGCAGTCCAAGGGACTCTCAAGAGTCTTCTCCAACACCACAGTTCAAAAGCATCAATTCTGCGCTCAGCCTTCTTCACAGTCCAACTCTCACATCCATACATGACCACAGGAAAAACCACAGCCTTGACTAGACGGACCTTAGTCGGCAAAGTAATGTCTCTGCTTTTGAATATACTATCTAGGTTGGTCATAACTTTTCTTCCAAGGAGTAAGCGCCTTTTAATTTCATGGCTGCAGTCACCATCTGCAGTGATTTTGGAGCCCAAAAAAACAAAGTCTGACACTGTTTCTACTGTTTCCCCATCTATTTCCCATGAAGTGATGGGGCCAGATGCCATGATCTTCGTTTTCTGAATGTTNGTCGGCAAAGTAATGTCTCTGCTTTTGAATATGCTATCTAGGTTGGTCATAACTTTTCTTCCAAGGAGTAAGCGCCTTTTAATTTCATGGCTGCAGTCACCATCTGCAGTGATTTTGGAGCCCAAAAAAACAAAGTCTGACACTGTTTCTACTGTTTCCCCATCTATTTCCCATGAAGTGATGGGGCCAGATGCCATGATCTTCGTTTTCTGAATGTTGAGCTTTAAGCCAGCTTTTCCACTCTCCTCTTTCACTTTCAACAAGAGGTTTTTTAGCTCCTCCTCACTTTCTACTCATTAAAAAAAAAAAAAAAAATAGTCTTTGTAGTGAACATCCTAACAATGAACACACTCCAAGGAGATCCTGAACCCAATAATCTTCTTATCATACATTACAGTTTCCTGCTCAGATTTTTGGAGAACTATCATCCACAGTGGTCAACTACCAACTGTCAATATTCTAACCAACTATTGAGCCAGGATTAAAAAAATGTCAGTGTGTTTGTTCTTGTCTTAGATATCACAGCTGAATTCAGTACATTCAAAAAGTCCATTTACTTAATTGAGTATGTGTGTGAATATGTGTTTTCTTCTTATTAAGGCCTCTGAATTAGGTGAAATTCTTATTAATTGTCTTCAGGCATATAAAATTGCCTAACCGACTCCAAATAGGCAAAACTCAAAACAATCAACTCATTTTTTTCCAACTTTGACTACTTCATAGGAAAGGAACTTGTAATAAATCTAGTCCAAATAAATCTGTTACATATCAGTCCAAAATAATTACCCAAGCCCAGCTAAAACTCAGTTCAATTGACCAATTCTTTTATCTCTGTGATGTTTACACAAACCTTAGGGTTTGGCTTGAAGGCTGCCAAAAGAATAATAATTTTTTAAAAATGTAAAAATTCATATTTGACTCCACTTTTACCAGCTCTGGAGTACTAAAAAAAAAAACCTTCAGGATACACGACTAGATGTTGCCTTCTGTTTTGTAAATTAAGAACCATTTAACTTGTAAATGAATCTTTCTGCTCTGTTCAGACTACCTCAGAGGTATGTATCCCTGTAAACAGCCATAACTATGGCCACTTTTTGGCATGGTAAAAATAAAAGTACCAGGTGGGGCATCTCCAATCCATCAACCTTAGGGAGCATTTCAATTCATGTAAATTCATGAGTTTGGGCCTATTCCTCACTTAAGCCAGATATACTTTAGGATTCATGTTTTTCAGATTTGGGAAAGGGAAAGACTAGAGACCTCTTCAAGAAAATTAGAGATACCAAGGGAATATTTCATGCAAAGATGGGCTCGATAAAGGACAGAAATGGTCTGGACCTAACAGAAGCAGAAGATATTAAGAAGAGGTGGCAAGAATACACAGAAGAACTGTACAAAAAAGATCATCATGACCTAGATAATCATGATGATGTGATGACTAATCTAGAGCCAGACATCTTGGAATGTGAAGTCAAGTGGGCCTTAGAAAGCATCACTATGAACAAAACTAGTGGAGGTGATGGAATTCCAGTTGAGCTATTTCAAATCCTGAAAGATGATGCTGTGAAAGTGCTGCACTCAATTTGCCAGCACATTTGGAAAACTCAGCAGTGGCCACAGGACTGGAAAAGGTCAGTTTTCATTCCAATTCCAAAGAAAGGCAATGCCAAAGAATGCTCAAACTACCGCACAATTG
>SJXQ01001305.1:14302-144936 GCA_006408695.1 Aepyceros melampus
CCTGATGCTGGGAGGGATTGGGGGCAGGAGGAGAAGGGGACGACCGGGGATGAGATGGCTGGATGGCATCATGGACTCAATAGACGTGAGTCTGAGTGAACTCTGGGAGTTGGTGATGGACAGGGAGGCCTGGCGTACTGCGATTCGTGGGGTCGCAAAGAGTCAGACACGACTGAGCGACTGAACTGAACTGAACTGAGTAAGAATCATATATGGAGTACCATCCCCAAGGAAGTCAGGAAACACACAATCAATTATATGATTATGACTTCAGTGAAATACATGAATAGCCACATTTAGTAGAATAAAGACTATTAATAGCTTCAAGTCAATTCAGGACAAGTTTTGTAATAAAATGAATTATGAAAACAACTCACTGTCTAGATTTTTTTGGATTTGGAAATTAGAATTCATGATTGTGGACCTGTAGTGGAATTAGGATTTGAGTGTAAGAGAGGAGGAAGGAAAGAAAAATCAGTTTGTTTTAGTGTCTTCCTATCTAGAAAAGAAAAGATATCTCCATTTTCAATAGTTAAAAGAATTTTTTGAGGGTTGATCCTCTCTAACTGAGACCTCAGCTTCCCACCTTCAAAAGGATCCTTGCAAGTAGATAGCAAGCATCTGTTCTTCCAGTGTAGACCCTACAGTAATTTACTGCTTCCAAACTCCATCCAATTTCTTTTATGATGTTCACAGTTTCAGAAGACAGCTCTGCTCAGACCTGAAACAGCAGTCCACCTGGCTCCATTTATCCCCCTTTCATATTAAGGACAATGTAACCCAAAACCTTTATCTTCAACCTTTAAAGATTTCACACAGGCCATTTGGGAAATTTATTGTCATCTTACAGAGACTTGTCTTTTTCATTCAGTGTACCCTACTACAAAAACCAGCTCGGTACCTGTTGGCCATCTGGTCTCTGTGTACATACCAGGCCAAAATTTCCAGATTTCCTTCTTTGAGTTTGCTCTGTAGAAGACAAATCCGATTAGGTGAAAAATAGTGCTGGAAGATTTAGAAGCCATTATTCTGAGCACAGATGACATTTTCTTTAATAAGAGTTCCCAGTCTAAATAAGCTTTGAACTTCAGATCTGCCTGGGTGCTGGGTTTGTTTGCAATAGTCTTGTAGTCAACATGACGACACCTTTGGCTGAGACCCAGATATTTTTAATCAGCAAAGCTGTAGTGTATGAAACCAGATTCAAATAGCCCTTCCTTTTTCCATGTCAGAAATTTCCATGAACCTAACCTAGTGATTTTAGGACAGAATAAATAAAAGTAAACCAAAGTTTATTCTATCATTACAGTCAGCATCTACTAGCAACTTGAAATCTAGCAGATTCTTCTAACAATAATTAAGAAAATATTTACTTTTTGAGAATATATAGGGTTATATGATGGTGATAGATGGGGAGAGTTCAGGTTCTGATCAAGCCATGTTATTATTTTATTAACAGTTATTATTTCCTCCTGGTCACTGTTTCTCATTTCTGCCTGTATATCAGTATCTTTGGAGAAACTTTAAAAAATATCAGTGGCTTTACTTTACAACAGGAAGTAAACCAGACACTCTAGGTGTGGGTTTCAGGAGTCTTTACTTTTTAAAGTTTTCTTGGTGATTCAAATGTGTTGCCAATTTTGATAACAGCTACTCTGAACCATTTGTTCATTCAATTATTCAACAAGTGTGTATTGACTACCAACTATGTCCTAGGACTTTTCTGAACACTGGAGATTTGGAGAAAAAATAAATGCTGGAGGACTGTCATCAAAGGTCACACCTGATGTTTGGTCAGAGTGCAGGACCTGGGTCATATAGAACCTTGAAGAACTTTTTGGATTTTATTCAAGGTGCAATGGAAGGCCATGGATGGCGTGGGAGAGGAGAAGGTTAAGCACAGAAGTGACATGATCTGATTTATATTTTTAAAAGATCACTTTGGCCACCGTCTTGGAGAATATCATTAAAATGATGAGGTTTGAAGACAAAACAAACCATAAGTTTGGGGAACATGACAATAGAAACTATTAGACACTTGCTTTTATTATTGCCTTTGTCTCAGACCAACAGAGTGGTACACCAGCCGTTTTAGAGTTATCATTCCTCTGGGCCACGTTTACATGAATACTCCTGCACTAGCCCATTCAGTGAGCTCCCAGTATTTGGAGGAGACTACACATGACTTCCTTAGCTACTAGACAGAACTCACTTTCAAAGCACAGCTCACATTTCTCATCTTGATTGTGCATGACTGACTGCTTCCCAGCCCAAGTGTTCACTCAGTAATAGGAGGATTAAAAGACTCTAAGAGATAACTCTCCCCAGCTGAGGCTTTATATGCTCATAGACTAACGATTTCTCCTTGCCAAATATTGTTCAGATTATATATTCATTAAATGACATCACAGCAGCATCGTCTTTCTAACTTTTGCAAAATGGAGTTAAACATTTACTCCATTATACTATACCCTTAAAAGCACTTTAAATTTTAATTATCTAAAATAAATGCTTAAAATATGTATTATTGTGATCATAAGAAGAGTAACCCTCCTGCCTAGCTTGACTCTATTTTCATCCTAATTATATAGAATGCTTACTAAGCAAAATATCCATGCAAACTGATTTTAGCTGGCTGCCCAGTGAGTATACATTTACTTACATTTATTTACTATTTTTATCATTCATTAATTTATGCTTTAACTTATGAATAAGTAAGGAAAAAGTCAATATGCTATGGAATGTGAGCCAAAATACCTCCTTTTAAGCATGGTGCCAAAAACACTAGCTATTCGTTTGTCTGGGTCTCAGTTAAGTATTCATTCCACTTTGTAGAGCTCTCAGCTTTCTTTTCTGACAGCTTAAAAGACAAAAAATAACAGTCAATTAAAAGCAAAAAATGTACATAAGGCTAAAACAGCAGACACAAGTTCTAAGTGTACACGTGTACAGCTACAGGGTAAGGGGAATAGTGGGGGAAATGGCATTGGAGAAAGCATTCTGAAAGAGAATGTAGGACAGTGCAGACGAATGAGATTTCCAACAGAAGAATGAGATTTCTGATTTCACAATTATGTCCAAGAGAATCCCTATAGTCCTGCATTTCCATTGTGAGTCAGAGCATAATGTTTCAATTCTTAAAAATATTAGCTGTCTTTTCATCTGACGCCACCCATTGATAAGACTACTAAGAGAATTAATGGAATTATTCTTATTTCCTGAGCTTTTTGTCCCCTTTTAAAGGGTCAAGTTCCTAGAGGATGGTAATAAATGAACCATGATAGAGCAGTTTGTGGAAATTTTTACTTGACCTGTAACTTAGCTTTATAAATAATTCTAAACAGTCATAAAATGACTATGCTTGAAGGATAATTGCTCATTGAGGTAGCAAATAAACTCTCTCCACACAATTCAGTAAGGATATAATATCTAAAAAAGACTTTCATCTAAAATTATGGTTTATACCTATCATTTTTGTATGCTTCGCTAATTCTATAACTTTATATTTTTAGAAAGTATACATTTTGCATATTTTAAAGGAATAGGAAAAAATATTTACTTTAGTGATCCAGGATTTTTAATTTTATTTTTTATGAGACAACATAGGGAGAGGACCCAGGGAAAGAATTATTGAATTGGAAGATAAATCTAAGATTTCATAGTATAACTCAGAGAGTTAAAAGCAGGGAGCTAGAAGAGATTCAGTTATGTGGAAGCTATGCTGAGAAAGCATATATATATATATATATATATATATATATATGCATGCACACACATAAAATAAGAATCATAGAAGAAAGATGACTTGACAATTTAATATCTGAAGCAGGACATATTACAGCGTGAGATGAAAGAGGCAATGAGAAAATTAAAATTGTAATCTTTAAACATGTATTTATTAACCTATAAATTGAAGTGAAGTGAAAGTTGCTCAGTCATGTCCGACTCTTTGCAACCCCATAGACTCTACAGTCCATGGAATCCTGCAGACCAGAATACTGGACTGGGCAGCCTTTCCCTTCTCCAGGGGATCTTCCCAATCCATGGATCGAACTTTGCAGGCGGATTCTTTACCAGCTGAGCCACAAGAGAAGCTCAAAATTGGTTTCCCTTTAATTACTGACCTACAAAATAGTTCTATTCAATGTATTTTCAAAAGTAAAACTCCTTTAAAAACTATATAACGTGTAATAAAGAACACAGTGTGAAACCATCTTAAAAAGTAAAAAGACTTCCCTGGTGGCTCAGACGGTAAAGCGTCTGCCTACAATGTGGGAGATCTGGGTTCAATCCCTGGGTCGGGAAGATTTCCTGGAGAAGGAAATGGCAACCCACTCCAGTATTCTTGCCTGGAAAATCCCATGGATGGGGGAACCTGATGGGCTACTGTCCATGGGGTCACAAAGAGTCGGATACGACTGAGCAACTTCACTTTCACTTTGAGGGGATATGTTCAGAGAACCCTCATCCTGATTCTTTTCCCTCTGCTTCGCTTCCCTGGTAACTCAGACAGTAAAGCATCTGCCTACAATGCAGGAGACCTGGGCTTGATCTCTGGGTCGGGAAGATCTCCTGGAGAAGGGCATGGCAACCCACTCCAGTATTCATGCCTGGAAAATCCCATGGACTGTCACTCTGCTTATTTAACTTATATGCAGAGTACATCATGAGAAACGCTGGGCTGGAAGAAGCACAAGCTGGAATCAAGATTGTTGAGAGAAATCACGATAACCTCAGATATGCAGATGACACCACCCTTATGGCAGAAAGTGAAGAGGAACTAAAAAGCCTCTTGTTGAAAGTGAGAGAGGAGAGTGAAAAAGTTGGCTTAAAGCTCAGCATTCAGAAAATGAAGATCATGGCATCTGGTCCCATCACCTCATTGGAAAAAGATAGGGAAACAGTGGAAACAGTGTCAGACATCATTTTTTTGGCTCCAAAATCACTGCAGATGGTGACTGCAGCCATGAAATTAAAAGATGCTTACTCCTTGGAAGAAAGGTTATGACCAACCTAGATAGCATATTCAAAAGCAGAGACATTACTTTGCCAACAAATGTCCATCTAGTCAAGGCTATGGTTTTTCCAGTAGTCATGTATGGATGTGAGAGTTGGACTGTGAAGAAGGCTGAGTGCCAAAGAATTGATGCTTTTGAACTGTGGTGCTGGAGAAGACTTGAGAGTCCCTTGGACTGAAGCAAGGAGATCCAAGCAGTCCATTCTGAAGGAGATCAACCCTGGAATTTCTTGGGCAGGAATGATGCTGAAGCTGAAACTCCAGTACTTTGGCCACCTCATGCGAAGAGTTAACTCATTGGAAAAGACTCTGAAGCTGGGAGGGATTGGGGACAGGAGGAGAAGGGAACAACAGAGGATGAATTGGCTGGATGGCATCACTGACTCAACGGACATGAGTCTGAGCGAACTCCGGGAGCTGGTGATGGACAGGGAGGCCTGACATGCTGTGATTCATGGAGTCGCAGAGAGTCGAACATGACTGAGCGACTTCACTTCTTCACTTCACTTCTCACTTCCCTTCCACACTCCCTCTGTGGGCAATCATTTTCATTAGTTTCTATTTTATCTTTTGGTCTCCTTTTCCACAAATAAATGAATATGAATACATATCCCTGTATCTCCTTCTTTCTTATACGCAGACGTATGATATTGCAATACACATCAAGATAGCCTAGAAATCAATTCATAGCCAGGAATCAGCTCACAGAGATCTTCCTCATTCTTTCCTTACAGCTGCATAGTACCTCATAAGTGGACCATAGTTTATTTAACTCATCCCCTTTATTTGGACCCCCAGTCTTTTGTTATTGCAGATAACACCAACATATAAGCTTTGTGCATGCCATTTCACATTTGTGGGGGTGGAACTACAAGGTAGATTTCTAAATGTTGAGACTACAAGATCAAAGGTTAATCAGAGATGTAGCTCTGTCAGATATTTCTAAATTCCCATCTGCAGAGGTCAGACATTTTTGCAAGCCTACAGCATTATATAAAAGGGCTTATTTTTTATAGTGCTGCCAACAAAATACATCATTAAAGCTTTCAGATATTTGTCAACCTGCAAGGTGAGGGATGATTTCTTAGAGTAGTTTAATTTATAGTTCTCTTATTTTCAGTTAGTTTTCTTTTTCTATAAACTGTCTTCATGTTTTTGCCCACTTTTCTATTGGATGCTTGATCTTTTTCCTCTTGATTGAAATAGCTCTTTACATATAATAGAAATCAGCATTTTTCAGTTCAGTTCATTCAGTCTCTCAGTTATGTCCCACTCTTTGTGACCCCATGGATTGCAGCACGCCAGGCCTCCCTGTCCATCACCAACTCCTGGAGTTTACTCAAACTCATGTCCATTGAGTCAGTGATGCCATCCAACCATCTCATTCTCTGTCATCCCCTTCTCCTCCTGCCTTCATTCTTTCCCAGAATCAGGGTCTTTTCCAATGAGTCAACTCTTCACATGAGGTGGCCAAAGTACTGGAGTTTCAGCTTCAACATCAGTCCTTTCAATGACCACTCAGGACTGTTCTCCTTTAGAATGGACTGATTGGATCTCCTTGCAGTCCAAGGGACTCTCAAGAGTCTTCTCCAACACAGCAGTTCAAAAGCATTGATTTTTAGCACTCAGCTTTCTTTATAGTCCAATTCTCACATCCATATATGACTACTGGAAAAACCATAGCCTTGACTTAGATGGACCTCTGTTGGCCAAGTAATGTCTCTGCTTTTTAATATGCTGTCTAGGTTGGTCATAACTTTGCTTCCAAGGAATAAGCGTCTTTTAATTTCATGGCTACAATCACCATCTGCAGTGATTTTGGAGCTCAAAAAAAAGGCTGCCACTGTTTCCACTGTTTATTTATTTGCCATGAAGTGATGGGACCAGATGCCATGATCTTAGTTTTCTGAATATTGAGCTTTAAGCCAGCGTTTTCATTCTCCTCTTTCACTTTCATCAAGAGGCTCTTTAGTTCTTCTTCACTTTCTGCCATAAGGATGGTGTCATCTGCGTATCTGAGGTTATTGATATTTCTCCCAGGAAAAGCACTTTTAAGTTGTAAATATTTTCTCCAGCTTATTCTTCATCTTTTGACTTTAATAGTGGCTCACTTTTTTATACTACTTCTTACATAGACAACATTATGGGTATATCTTAGGCCAAAATTCTTTACTTTATGTAAAAATTAGATGCATTAATTTCTATTACTTCTGTATTTTATGAATAGTTTTTAAAAGATTTCTTTAATTCTAGATTATTAAAGAATGAAATGGTTCTTTTTGCTGCTTATGCTTTCTTAAGATTCACTTAGAATTATTATGGTATAGTGTGAAATGAAGATATACTTTTATTGTTTATCAAGTCCTGTCCAATTGCTCCAACAGAATTTACTAAAACTCATTTTTCCCTATAGTGATTTGAGATGCCACCTTTACCATTAACTAGTCAGATGGACTTCAGGGTGTTTATGGAATTTCTATTCTCTTTGTATCATATTCAGTTCAGTTCAATTCAGTTCAGTCACTCAATCGTGTCTGAATCTTTGCGACCCCATGATTCGCAGCACGCCCAGGCCTCCCTGTCCATCACCAACTCCCAGAGTTCACTCAGACTCACGTCTATTGAGTCCATGATGCCATCCAGCCATCTCATCCTCTGTCGTCCCCTTCTTCTCTTGCCCCCAATCCCTCCCAGCATCAAAATCTTTTCCAATGAGTCAACTCTTCACATGAGATGGCCAAAGTACTGGAGTTTCAGCTTTAGTATCATTCCTTCCAAAGAAATCCCGGGGCTGATCTCTTTTAGAATGGACTGGTTGGATCTCCTTGCAGTCCAAGGGACTCTCAAGAGTCTTCTCCAACACCACAGTATTATCAATTGTCTAATTATTACTCTTCATTTTACTGCATATTTATTTTTTGCATATGAATTTTAGACTAATTCATATAGCTCCAAAAAAATGCTTTTTGATATTTGTATTCAGATTTAATTAAATGTGCATACTAATGAGATAATTGACATAATTATGATATTGAATCTTCTACTCCAAGAACAAGGGTTATCTATTTTTTCAAGCCTTATTTGTGTTTTTCAAGCATTTTCAAGTTTTCTTCATACAGATTTTAAACATTTTATGTGAAATTTTATCCTTAAGTATTATATCTTTTTTGTTCTATTAGAAATGCAATCTTTCCCTCTATCTTTTAACCCCATTTGCTATTGTTATTGTTTAGTTTCTAAGTGGATCCATCTCTTTTGCAATCCTATGGACTGTAGCTTGCCATATTGTCTGTGGATTTCCCAGGCAAGAATACTTGAGTAGGTTGCCATTTCCTTCTTTAGGGTATCTTCCCCATCCAAGGATCAAACCCCTGTCTCCTGCATTGCAGGTGGATTTTGTACCACTGAGCCACCTGGGGAGCCCCTTTAATCATATATTGTTTGTTAATATGAAGACATTTTATAGTCTGTTTCCTCTGCAAATTCTGTTACTGAGTATGTTAGCTTTAGCATTGATTTTCTTGAGTTTCTTCATTAAGTAAGATATTGAATTGAGGGAACCAGCTAAGGGAATATCCACAGACTTCTATTTTATTATGTTCTATTTTTTCAAGAAAGGGCATTTAACTTTACTCAAGGAATTTTTTTGGTATCTATGGAGATAATTCAGGCATAGATTTATGTGTGTGTGTTTCTTTAACTTGATCGAAAGCACACACATACACACACAAAGGAACTGACCAAATTAAATATCAGAGTCAGATCTGTCTGAATCAAACACTAACAGAAAACATCTCACTCTCCAGATGGAAGAGAGAGCAGTGATTACAGCAGCTACATTTCCAAGCATAAAACTTTATTTTAAAATGTAGCTGTAAAAATTATTAAAGAAAATTAATAAATAACATGTGCTTTTGATAAATAATTTTGTATGTATACAATGGAAAAATATAAAGCAATGAAAAGTAATCATCTACAACTACACTAAAAAGTGTGACTAAATTTCATAAACATAATATGGAGAGATAAAAGGCACACACAAAGTAGTATATACTGATAAATTCCATTTATATCAAGTACAAAAAAGGGGAAAATGAAGTATGCTGTTAGAAGTCACTAATAACATCACCCTCACGCTGATGACTCAAAAGGAGCAGAAAAGGGGCTTCTGAATTAATGGAAGTAGTGGAGTAAAGTTCTGTGTCCCAATCTGACTACTAGGGTGTTCAGTTTCTGAAAATTCTTTGAGCTGTACACTTACTGATTTTTGGCTAACAAAGTACTTAGAAGGTAGAGACTTAAAAGAGCAATGAATCATTATTATATAATTTATTTGGGCTAGAAATTGGCAAAAGGCTTAGCTGGGTAGTTCTGGTTCAAGATCTCTCATCAAAAGAGTTAAGCTTGAATGCAATAGTCATCTAAAGGCTGGATGGGGCTGAGGAATCTGCTTCTAGGAAGGTTCACTCACAGACTGTTGGTGAGAGGCCTCAGTTCCTCACCACACAGATGTCTCCAGAGGGATGCTTGAGTGTCCTCACAATCTAGCACCTGGCTTCTTCCAGATAGTAGTTCAAGGGCAAGGAGGAAGCCACAGTGCTTTTTACAATCTGCTTTCAGAAGTCACACACTATCACTCCTACAGCTTTCTATTCATTAGAGTGAGTCACTACAGTCAAGGGGAGCAGAATTGGACTTTACATTTGGAGAAAGGAGTAGTAGAGAATTTGTAGACTTGCTTTAAAAGCCTCACACTTGTAGGGACTTTGGGAAGGTCATATAGACAACTGCCATATTTAAAGTGGATAACCAACAAGGACCTACTGTGTAGCCCTATGCTCAGTGGACTCTGCTCAATGTCATGAGGCAGCCTGGATGGGAGGGGAGTTTGGGGGAGAATGGATACGAGTATTTGTATGGCTGAGTCCCTTCATTGTTCACCTGAAACTACCACAACATTGTTAATTGGATACATTCCAATACAAAACAAAAAGTTTAAAGTTTGGGGGAAAAAAACGAACTTACACTTGTAGTTTTTTTGTGTTTTTTTTTGTTTGTTTGTTTTGTTTTTAATTTACACCATTCTTATGACCAACCTAGATAGCATATTCAAAAGCAGAGACATTAAGTTTCCAACAAAGGTGTGTTTAATCAAGGCTATGGTTTTTCCTGTGGTCATGTATGGATGCAAGAGTTGGACTGTGAAGAAAGCTGAGTGCTGAAGAATTGATGTTTTTGAACTGTGGTGTTGGAGAAGACTCTTGAGAGTCCCTTGGACTGCAAGGAGACCAACCAGTCCATTCTAAAGGAGATCAGCCCTGGGTGTTCTTTGGAAGGAATGATACTAAAGCTGAAACTCCAGTACTTTGGCCACCTCATGCAAAGAGTTGACTCATTGGAAAAGACTGTGATGCTAGGAGGGATTGGGGGCAGGAGGAAAAGGGGATGACAGAGGATGAGATAGCTGGATGGCAACAGTGACTCAATGGACGTGAGTCTGTGAAGAATTGATGTTTTTGAACTGTGGTGTTGGAGAAGACTCTTGAGAGTCCCTTGGACTGCAAGGAGATCCAACCAGTCCATTCTAAAGGAGATCAGCCCTGGGTGTTCTTTGGAAGGAATGATACTAAAGCTGAAACTCCAGTACTTTGGCCACCTCATGCAAAGAGTTGACTCATTGGAAAAGACTGTGATGCTAGGAGGGATTGGGGGCAGGAGGAAAAGGGGATGACAGAGGATGAGATAGCTGGATGGCAACAGTGACTCAATGGACGTGAGTCTGAGTGAACTCCAGGAGCTGGTGATGGACAGGGAGGCCTGGGCGTGCTGCGATTCACGGGGTCACAAAGAGTCAGACACGACTGAGCAACTGAACTGAACTGAACTGATTCTTTGAGTAGATGATAGAACAATGCAATTTTAAAATTAATACTCTTTCAACTTATACAAGGCTGTATGTCAATTATATCACAATAAAACTGGAAATAAAGGCTTTACGTCTAAAAATTAAATAAAATTTTTAAATAACTAAAAAGTTTATTTCAAATGAGCACTGTTATAGAGAAGCGCTTCTTCCCCATATCTGATATTTCTTTCCTGTTTAGGGACCCCTGTTAGTTTAACTCTGGAGGGCTCTCTGCATGCCATCCCCAGCCCCTCTTCAACATCAAGCTATCCTACGGCCATCCTCTCTCCAGAGAAGGTAGAGTGATTCATCTGGTGGTAAATTAGAAAATAATACACTGGGCCTTCTTGGCTTCACTCCTCCTTTTCCCCTTTAGAAGCCAGCATTCATCTCAGCTTACTTCATGGGTGTATTTTATAGTTTGGGGAATGTTATCTCAAACCCACCTTTTGGTGTATGTGCTTTGAACACTGAGAAATAAAACTGGGAGTAGAATTTATAGACCCAATTTTCTTATAGGGCTTGTATTCACGGGCCGTGGATTTAAATGTGTGGGGAGGGAATGCTCCTTTGGCAGTTTATAAAACCCTCTTACAGTATGCCAAGAGGGTTTTCACTAGGACATGCCTGGAATTTAACTGCTGCAGCTTGACCTTGGCAGGTGGTTACCACTTTTGGCAATATTGTCCACAGGTTAACAGCTATTTCATAGAGGCAGGACAGTCTTTGGACCATGGAGGCCTCAGCAAAGGCATGGGGGTGGAAAGACTGGCATGGGCCGAGGAGGTGCAGCACAGATCTCAGGAAAGATGTTTGCCATCAGCCCATCCTAAGCCAATGGTGGAGGTTTTATAACACGCGCTGCTGTGCTTCCTCCACAGGCACACCTGAGGCAAAGATTCAAGTCTATAGAAAAGACAGTCATTGCATGTTAGACAATAGAAGACAGAATCGTGTTTGCTGCTTTCTTCATCATAATTTCTTTGCTTCTGGCTGTGCTGGGTCTGCCTTACTGCAGGGGTTTTCTCCAGTTGGGACCACTCTCTAGTTGTGGTACCTGGGCTTCTCATGGTGGTGGCTTCTCTTGTTGTGGTAAAGAGGCCTCAGAGCACAGGGGCTTCAGTGGTTGTCATGTGTGGGCTCACTAGTTGCAGCTCCTGGGCCCTAGAGCACAGGTTCAGTAGCTGTGGTATATGGACTTAGTTGCTAAAAGGCACATGGAATATTCTCGGACCAGGGATTGAACCCATGTCTCCTGCATTGTCAGGTGGATTCTATACCCCTTGAGCCACCAGGGATTCCCTGCTTGCTGCCTTAAGTTCTTTACGTACTACCAAACTCTAAGGAGATTATAGCTATGAATTATTAGAGCCAGTCTGTAGGAAGGCAGTCATTCCACATTAGACAATAGAAGACAGAATAATGTTTGTTCAGCTACCCCGATTTTCACTCTGAAATAAGGCTGAGATGGAACCCATGGAAAAACTAATGTTGAATTTATAAAGCTTATCCACAGGCTCTAGAGCAGAAAATATTTAGGAGTTACTGCGCACATTTCAAGGTGACATTTAGGAGTTACTGGGCATATTTCAAGGAGACATTTAGGAGTTACTGGGCACATTTCAAGGTGAAATTTAGGAGTTACTGGGCATATTGTAGATGCATGCAGGTGCTCTGATGGGAACGTGCTTGACAAAATTTTTGGAATTCAACAGCACACAGAAAAGATACTGAGAAACTAACACTTTCTTTCACTTTCCTTCATGGTCCAGTGGTTAAGAATTCACCTTCCAATGCAGGGGACACAGTTTGCTCTCTGCTCTGGGAACTAAGATCTCCACAGGCCACAGAGCAACTGACTCACCTTCTGAAGCCTGCAGTCCACGACCCCAAAAGCCCCTGTTCTTCACTGAAGAGCCCTTGTGCCTCAACTAAGACCTGATGCAGCTAATATATAAATAAGTAAAAATTTTTAAAAATGGAGTACTAGGAGCAGAAACTGGTTCTCACTGAATTCCTCTAAGGACATGGTTCTCAAGTGCATTGCACATCAATTAATTCAAAATCTCGAGGGATCAGAGCCAGGTATTGGTACTGAGATATCAACTTGGAATAAAGCGTGCAAAGTGCCTAGCCTTGAAACTGACAAATAGCTGGTGTCTACTAGATAGACAACGGTGCCTGTCCCAGTTTCCGCCTCCGCATGATGTGGTCTTTCCTTTTCCTAGGATGATTGGATAAGTTTCCCAAAGAATTTTAATTATTTTACCAGCATTTTTTTTCACAACAGGTAATTCAACACTTCAGTTTAATCCAACCATCTTAGAAAAGCTTATTTGAATAATTATTTTTCTTTGGAGACTTAGCAGTCTTGTAATCCCAGCACCATTCTTTCTTTTTCCCCTTTCTCAGTTGTTTAACCAGGACACACATTACTACCATTTAACCATAAAGATATAGGATAATTATATATAAGAGTAATCTGAGCATAAGGAAATAGCATGTCTGCTTTATGTGTCTAAAATATTTCTGTTTCCAAGATATTTTTAGACTTATATGCCTGGATGCTGCCCAGGAAAATTGGTTATTCCATCAGAAATTTGCTCTTTCTATCTAAGTATTTTTAGATCTTTAGATCTTTGGAAACTACTTTCCAAAATCCAGAATTTTAACCACTGGGGGATAATTAATGAAGATAAAAATGGTATTGGGATTTTCGCCAACATCACACAAAGCCAGGCCCACAGCCTGACAGCTCCAGCTTCCAGACCCATGAGACTGTGCTTTTCCCAGGTCACCTAGTCTTCACATCTTAATGCTTTTTATACACATTTGATACTCATTTTAATTCTTAGTATTTATTGGGATTAGTTTTCTTTGATTGCCTGTCTGTAGATAAGGCTTTCTCTTTTGGTTATGAAAACACTAGGTTCAATTGCCAATTATTATAGCTTCCAGGTATGAACTTATTAATGGTTTCTTGCATGTTTATGACATTTCTGACCATTTCCATTTGCTATGGCCCTAACCTGTTTTCCAAAATTGCAATTTCTTCAGAGAACAACATGTTCTGTTGGAATCACTTGAAATAACGTCACAAATTACTCTTGGAGGTATCCTGAGCCAGGTGCAATGTCATGTTCGCCTCAGTTTGTTATTGCTCTTGGCTTTGCCACAACTGAGGCTCAGATTGTATTAAATAGACACAACTTATTCAGGTCTCACCTTACTGGCAAAGCTAACTGATGTTTCTCTCCATTTGATGCATGCTGTTTAACATCATGATGATCTCTGAATTACATCCCTTTTCATTTACTATCTGTCATCCCATGCAGCTTGATTCCTGGCCTATTATTCCTTTTTTGTTTTCTTGGTTCTGTAACTTAACATGATCACTGGATAGCAGTCTTGGAAAAAGATTTTGAGCAAATTTATCATTCTGTGGAGGAGCTGGTGTCAAAATCCATTTCAAAAATTCAGATCTTTGAAGATGAATTCTATGATGACTCCAAACTTTCTTTGAAGTGTAAAGAAGCTTCATAATCAAAAACAAAACTTGGTAAGTGAGTATTTAATGATAATGCTGGGTCTACTTATTCCTATAATGATGATATTATAGCTACTAACACTTATTGAGTAGTAACTGTAGAATACGTTCTAAATATTTTGTATGCATTGATTTCCTCATTTAATCTCGCAATAGCCATCTCCTTGGTTTTCAGATGAGGCACAGAGAAAGTAAGTTACATGTTCAAAATAACTCAATGACTAGACATTGAAGCCATGATTGGAACTTGGACATACCTGACTTCAGATTCTATAGTTCTTAATCACCACCCATTGTTATAAGAAAGAGGAGATCAAAGTGATAAACTAAACAAACTCTTCTCAGGAAAGAGGACAGATATTTTAATCTCCAGGTAGCTTTTGGAATCAAGTTCAGTTCAGTCACTCAGTCGTCTCTGACTCTTTGTGACCCCATGAATCGCAGCACGCCAGGCCTCCCTGTCCATCACCAACTCCCGGAGTTCACTCATACTGACATCCATCAAGTCAGTGATGCCATCCACCCATCTCATCCTCTGTCGTCCCCTTCTCCTCCTGCCCCCAATCCCTCCAAGCATCAGAGTTTTTTCCAATGAGTCAACTCTTCGCATGAGGTGGCCAAAGTACTGGAGTTTGAGCTTTAGCATCATTCCTTCCAAAAAACACCCAAGACTGATCTCCTCTANTCATGTCAATGTATAGCAAAACGAATACAGTATTGTAAAGCAAAACAAACTAAAAAATAAAAATTAATTTAAAAAATTAGCTGAAAAAATTATTATATCTGCATAAAGTAGCCATCGAAGAACAACCTTTTCACAAATACTTATCCATCCCAGAATGCCAATGGGAGGAAAGTAATAGGCAGTCATACTTGAAAATGTTCCTTTGAAAATTTTCATTTTTCTGGAGAATTAGGTGAATGTTTTGTGAATGAGCACATTAACCCATGCTTTCAATTTCAGAAAAGAAACCTAAGTGACAGCGAGTTTAAATGATTTGCTGCAGTGAGCTATTGTGCTCTGAGGAAATCAAACTTCTTTAGCTCCAGGCATTTCATGATTCCTCTCTTTAAAGTGTGATCTTCAGATTTGTTCAAAGCTGGAGAAGTGATATAGCAGCCATGGGCACTGATTAGCCAACATGCCCTGTTTTATTTTCTCAAGTTATTTTAGGCAGGAGCGGGAGCAAGTCGATGCAAAGGGAGCCTGTGGTTTCCGAACTAGTTGACTGAGTTCTTGTGTGCTGCTCTTCAATATGATCCTTGGCTAAATTCTAAATGCATGGATTGTCCTTGGAAAATGGCAGAAAGGTCACTTCAGCTTTGTACACAGAATGCTAATTATTGGAAAAGGTACTTTGTTGTTTAATACTTCAATGAGTCCTCAGTTGTAATTGACCTCAATAGCTGAACGTGTGACAGGGAACATATTCCATCTTAATGATCCATTGTTTACATACAAAGGAGGGGGTCATGTAGATTGCTTTCCCTTTATCGCTGGATTATAACATTTCTGCATGCATTATTTTAGAGAGATACAATTATGTTTATATGAGAATAGCTAATCATTTTATTTACGCATATGCATGTAATTATAAGTAACCCCATGCTGATGTCAAGAGGATACTCACTGTAAATAAGCAAGCTTTTCCCAGCAAGCTAGTTACTTTCTCAAGAAACTACAATTTGGGGGAAGGAAAGGCCCCTTAATAGGTTGTGAACAAATACAGTGTAATGTAGCAATTTTGCCACAAAAACAGGAGATTCAACAAATAGCACAGTGCAATCAATGTACTCCTGTCTCAATTTGGCACGTCAGTTTTAGGCAGAGCAAGTAATCACCAAGCCTCTCAAAAATATTCTCACATGAAAACTGAAGAGAACATTGCCTATCCCGTAATTAATTATAAGAGAGTTTTAGGAATAAATTAACATATCCAAAGTCACAAGGTATAAGTTAGAAAGTAATTTACCAGCAAAATATTAATCAACCCATATCTCTCCAAGGAGAGTTATAATAACGTATATAAACTAAATATATATATATATATATATTTTTTTTTTTTCTGAAGACATTTTTTAAAACTACTGTTACTGGCTAGTGCCACAAAACTTTCTGAATTTTGTAGAAGATGCATAGTTCGGTAACTAGGAAGTTGCAGGAACCATGGATACCAGGATAAAAGACATTCACTTTGTTATTTTAATTGGAATTAAAAAAAAAAAGACCAGAAGACCAAAATTTAAAATTGTATTCCATAAAAAAAGCCATTTAAACACTCTTACTTAGTTTCAACTTAATCCAGCAAATGGGGATAATCATAAATGTGATACAGGCATGTAGTGAGGTTCAAGTTATGTGAAAGTCCTCTAAGTCATAAGGACATCTGAATCACTGAAAGTTAATCATTTTTAAAGTAAAAATATCAAACAACAATTATCACGTTGTTTGATTATAAGAATTTTGGTTTCACTGCTTTTGTGAGTTACTACTTTAGCAGGAAATGCAGGCAACCATAAACATATTCTGCAGGAATAGAATAGAAGTTCTCTACCCCCTACCTATCTCAAATTTAAAAAGTTTATGTGACCAGAAGACTTTGAGAAGAATGGGATTAAATAAAGTTAAATAGATTTTAAAATGTCTCCTTTCAGGACCTGCAAGAGACTTTTAACATGCCAACGTGCCTCAAATTTCTTAGAGACTACTTAAGTCATGCAAACTTACTGATGTAGAAGTGCCTCCCAACTCCTTCATCCACACACTCTTTTTCTAAAACATCTATGATACATCACAAAATAGAGGTTGGGAAATGCTGAACTAATGCAATTTCAACTCAAGAAACAGTAAGTATAATATAAAAATTATTAGCTCTATTACTTCTGTTCTCAGGAAAGCCATTAAGTTACGTTAAACAACAGAAAACAACAAAATGTTGAATTAAAGTTGTAATAAGTTTCCCAAACTGTAATAGTAATATAATACTGTAACCATTTTCAATGCTGTAGATGAAGGAACAAACCATAGTTCCAAACACAAATATCAAATGGATTGTACTAAGGATCCTAACTAACATCAGTTCAACATACAACATTTGTAAAATATTGTTAGTCTTAAAGTGTGAAGGTCAACCAAAGAATCTTGGCTGGTTCTTTGTTGAGATCATGTTGAGCTAAATGCTGAGACCCTTGAATGGGGAAAATTTCTAAACATGATATTAATTAATTTTTATTTATCTATTTTTCTTCACAGCAAATAGCATTACCTGGAATATTGTACTTTTATTTGTCCATAAACATTAGGAAGGGGCATGAATAATGTAATGATAATGTGGACACCAAAGTAGGAAAAAATGTGTAGTAAGGTTAAAAATTACCCAACAGATCACTTCTCTCTTCATTTTAAAGATGTGAAAGAAGAACAAGGCTGAAGGTATCACACTCAAAAATTTCAAACTACACTACAAAGCTGCAGTAATTAAAATAGTTTGGCATTAGCATAGAAACAGGCACATATATCAATGAAACAGAATAAAGAACCCAGCTATAAACCTCTAAAAATATGATCAGTTAACTTACTGCAAAGGTGCCAAGAATATACCACAGCAGCCACACGCAAAAGAATAAAACTGGGCGGCTACCTTGTACTATACAGAAACGTTAACTCAAAATAGATGAAAGATTTACATTAATATCTGAAACCATAAACTCCTACAAGAAAAAAGAATTGGCAGTAAGGTCCCTGACATGGTCTTGGAGATGATTTTTTGAATCTAACACCAAAAACTAAAATAAGCAGGTGGGACTACATCAAACTAAAAAAACAAATAAACAAACAGAAAAATTGCACAGTGAATGAAACCATCAATAAAATGAAAAGGCAACCTATTGAACAGAAGAGAATCTTTGCAAATCATATATAAGATATAGTGTTAATATTCAAAATATGAAGAACTCCTACAGCTTATCAGCATTAAAAAAAAAAAAGAAAAAAAGCTGATTAAAAAATGTGGGCAGAAGATCTGAATGGATGTTTTTCCAAAGAAGACATAGATCAATATAACTAAGTACCAGGAGGATGCAAATCAAAACCACAATGAGATATTATCTCACACCTGTCAGATTGGTTATTATCAAAAAGACAGAAAATACCAAGCAATGGTGAGGACATGGAGAAAAGGGAAAGCTTGTGCACTGTTGCTGGGAATGTAAATCAGGACAACCACTAAGGGAAACAGTATGGAAATTCTCCAAAAGATTAAAATGGAATTTCCATATCATCCAGCAATTCCACTTCAGGATATTTACCTGAAAAAACCTAAAACAGTAACTTGAAGAAATATCCGCATTCTCATGTTCACTGCAGGATCATTTAAAATAGCCAAGATACAGAAACAACCTAAGCGTCCATGGGTGGATGAAAGGATAAACAAATTATATATAAATATAACAATACATATACATACATACACATACACACAGAATGGAATATTATTCAGCCATTACAAATAACTGAATCTTGCCATTTGGAACAATGTGCATAGACCTTGAGGGCATTATGCTGAGTGAAACAAGTAAGACAAAGAAATACAAATCTCATATGATCTCACTTATATGTGGACACTAAAAATTAGACCAACAAACCAAGTTGTGGGTATGAAGAACAGATTGGCAGTTGTCAGTGGGGGCTGATAGACTGGGATAAATGCCCATTAAAAAGGTAAAAAATAAATTTGTAAAATCTTAAAACTCCCTAGAAATTCTAATACCTCACAGAAAGATAGCTATCATTTAGAATATATTTTCAATTCTAACCTATATGCCTGTAGGTTTTCATGATTTTAACCATAGCATAAATGTTGTTTAAAATAAAAACCCAACAACCATCCATGTCTCATTCCTTTTTATGGTTGAGTACTATTCCATTGTATATATATACCATTACTTTATCTGTTCCTCAGCTGATGGACATTTTACAGACTTTAAGTAAGTCAGAAAGAAAAAGTAGAAATATTGCATACTAATACATATACCTGGAATCTGAAAAAAAGAAAAAAATTGATATAAGTGGTCTTATTTACAAAGAAGAAAGGCAGACACAGACATAGAGAACAAACATATGGATACCAAATGGGAAAGTGGGAGTAGGATGAAGTGGGAGATTGGGGTTGACATATACACACTGTTGCTGCTGCTAAGGCGCTTCAGTCGTGTTCGACTCTGTGCGACCCCATAGACAGCAGCCCACCAGGTTCCCCCATCCCTGGGATACTCTAGGCAAGAATAGTGGAGTGAGTTGCTATTTCCTTCTCCAGTGCATGAAAGTGAAAAGTCAAAGTGAAGTCGCTCAGTCGTGTCCGACTCTTAGCAACCCCATGGACTGCAGCCTATCAGGCTTCTCCATCCATGGGATTTTCCAGGCAAGAGTACTGGAGTGGGGGTGCCAGTGCCTTCTCCAGATATATACACTAATACGTGTAAAATAGATAACTAAGAGCCGACTGCACAGCACCGGGAACTCAGTGCTCTGTGGGGATCTAAATGGGAAGGAAATCCAAAAAAGAGGGGATGTCTGTATATGTAAGGCTGATTCAGTTTGCTGTACAGCAGAAACTAACACAACACTGTAAACCAACAATATACTCCAATAAAAATTAAATTAATTAATTTAAAAACCCAACAAACAAACAACACATATGACAATTCTAAGGGCTAGAAAAAGTGAGATTGGAGAGTCAGAAACTAGCAAAGCACACTGTATCTTAGGTCTTCTAGCTACATTGCCCTTCCATTCATTAGTCACTCATTCGAGTCCAACTCTCTGTGATTTCATGAACTGTAGCCCGCCAGGTTCCTCTGTCCATGGAATTCTCCAGGCAAGAAATACTGGAGTGGGTTGCCACTTCCTTCTCCAGTGTGTCTTCCTGACCCGGGGACTGAACTCTGGTCTCCTGCATTGGCAGGCAGATTCTTATAATCTGAGCCACCAAGGAAGCTCCCCCTTCCAGTGCTCCCTCCTGGAAGCAGTAAGAGCTTTTGAAATTTGAAAGTAAAGAGTTAGTGTTATATGACTCACCAAATGATGCCATTTTCCCCTAAGAACTAAAGCCTATTTTTATCAGAGCAAAACATTAATTCATTGGGTTGCATGAAATGCTATTCACATTCTGAAAAAATAAAACCAAGTTAATAAAACAAAATAAACTCATATGCTGCAAAAAATATATCCTATTCAGTGTGATTTCCTTAGGGACTTACATGCAATATTTATCCTTATTGAAACTTGACAGATTTCTTTTGATAAGTTTTCATACACTAATTGCTCTGGAAGTGACAGACAGTTCCTGTCCCATTGGCAATTTGTATCAACTGGGTAAACAGATACTTGGAATATAATATTTAATAGATTGGGAAGTTTCTGATGCTCAACTGAAAAATAATGAGACTGGTCAGAATGTGATAGCTATTAAGGCAGAAGGACCTAGTGATGGTTTTCTAACTTGTAGCATCTAAATCTTTGGGGAATTAACTATGAAATAACACTCTCTTAATTGGTTCCTTTTCCCTATCTTTGGGCCAACAGCAAAGGGTATTTGGCTATTATTTTTAAGAGAAAACATCAATCAATTTTCAAATTCAGGTACTCATTGAGCAAATTGAGCCTCTGATTACAGGCCTCAGGATGAATGCTCTTGTTCTTGATGCTGTCTAATTTATTTCTAGAGTTGTATTATACTTCATGACATTCTGAGTCATGTCCCAAGGGACAGCAAAAATGTCAGTTTTGAAAGATACCTGTCTTAGTCCTCAAAGTTTTAATCTGAAAGGGACCTAAGACCAACCCCTGCAATTTTACCAATCAGGAAGCTGAAGTCTAGAGAAATTACATGCCTAGATCACAGTCACACATTTGATAAGTGGGAAGAAAGGGGATGATGAGGTAGCTGCCATATTCAGAAGAGCTGGTTCGTTAGACAGCTATATGTTACTCTCAGAATTTAATCTGGAGCTAGAAGAGATCAGTTTTCCTTATCTGCACATTTAAACAGTATAATAGATGACCTCTAAGTTTCTTCCAGCATTAAAATCCCATAATTCTGTAAGCATGCCATCAAATCCAACATGTTATGTCAACAAATGAAGAAAGCAGGATTCAAAGAGATCCAGTAACTTGCTAAGATTCAAACAGGTAGTCTATTGACAGATAAAGAATTAGAACTTTTATACACATATACACACACATGCATACACACTTATATTTGAGTTAAGTGGTATTGTGTAGAAAGATAACAGAATTGACAGTCAGGAGATCTGGATTCTAGTCCTTGCATCACAACCATTTTGGGCTTTGATCAATTTTTCAGCAGCATGAGAGCCTCTTGATCTTTTTTTCCTATTTTTTTTCCCATCAGTATTATGCAACATGTAGGATCTTAATTCCCCAACTAGAGCCAGGTATTGAGCATGTACCTATCTTGGAAGGCAGAGTCTTAACCACTGGAGGGTCAAGGAAGTCCCAAGCTTCCTGATCTTCAGATAGTTTTATATACACCTACCTGTAGGCGTCCCTGGTGGCTGAGATGATAAAGAATCTGCCTGCATTATGGGAGACCTGGGTTCAATTCCTGAGTTAGGAAGATCCCCTAGAGAAGAAAATGGCTACCCATTCCAGTATTCCTGCCTGTAGAATCCCAGGGAGAGAGGAGCCTGGCAGTACACGGGGTTGAAAAGAGCTGGACAAGACTGAGCAACTAATGCTGTCACTTTCTTCTTCTTTTTATCATACACATCTATCCTATTTTTTGCAGTCTTGTGAGGTGAAATTTAAATTGAGATATGTTCTAGGCAAGTAGATATGAAAAAATATATTATTTTAAATGATTATACAATTGAAATATGTTTGAGGAATGCAGTTATTGGTTTATTGGTTGGCCAAACATTCACCTATCATTAACCATTTACAAAAGCATGAAGTTCACCCCTAGAATGGAGAGCAGCTAGAAAGACAGGGATTGAAATCTGAGAGTAATCTGTATGGGTAAAGGGACAGAGAGCATCACCCATGGAAAGATCCCTGGATTTGGTGTCAAGAAACAAAGAGACCACATCTTGGCTTCAGTGCTCATCAGCTAGAAAGTCATTTCTACAACTCAGTTTTCCTATCTGAAAAATAGGGATATAAAAAGAACACCTGCCTGCTAGGTAGACATCAACTATGTTAAGTCAATTTTAAAAAACAGATATCGCTGGGGTGTTTTGTTTTGTTTATTTTTGCTTATAAACTGATTGCTAAGTCATTTGTCTTCCTCTGACTTAAGGAGAAGGGAAAAATTACAAATTGTCAGTGATCTAATTCATTCCAGAAAAAAAATAAGAACTGACTGAGCAACCTCAAACACAGAGCAGCATGAGTATGTGCCATAGACAGGTAGTGAAAGAGTCTAGAAGAAGAATGTGTTTTTGTAATATCGAAGCAACATCCCAAGGGGTGGACACAATTCTGAATTCTGAAAGCTGAAGCCTCTGGATGATTCCTGTAACACCAAGACACTAAATGATCAATAGAAGTATATTTGAATGGCACTTTGGCAAACAGGAGCAGAGGGGAGATGTCTAAGAGAACTTGAAATCACATGGCTGTGATAGGACAGATATGGTAATGCTATTAATTAGAATATGGACTTATGGGTGTTAGAAGTTGAATGGTTCTATGAAGACCTACAAGACCTTTTAGAACTAATACCCAAGAAAGATATCCTTTTTATTATAGAGGACTGGAATGAAAAAGTAGGAAGTCAAGAAACACCTGAAGTAACAGTCAAATTTGGCCTTGGAGTACAGAATGAAGCACGGCAAAGGTTACAGAGTTTTGCCAAGAGAACTTACTGGTCACAGAAAACACCCTCTTCCAACAACACAAGAGAAGATGCTACAAATGGATGTGATTAGATGGTCAACACTGAAATTAGATTGATTATATTATTTGCAGCCAAAGATGGAGAAGCACTATACAGTCAGCAAAGACAAGACTGGGAGCTGATTGTGGCTCAGATCATTAACTCCTATTTGGCAAATTCAGACTTAAATTGAAGAAAGTGGGGAAAACCACTAGACCATTCAGGTATGATCTAAATCAAATCCCTTATGATTATACAGTGGGAATGAGAAATAGATGTAAGGGACTAGATATGACAGAGAGAGTGCCTGATGAACTATGGATGGAGGTTCATGACATTGTACAGGAGACAGAGATCAAGACCATCCTCAAGAAAAAGAACTGCAAAAAGGCAAAGAAATGAAAAAAAGCTATTTGTAAGGCTGTCTGAGGAGGCCTTACAAATAGCTGTGAAAAGGAGAAGCAAAAAGCAAAGGATGAAATGAAAGATATACCCATTTGAATGCAGAAGTGGCTCAGACGGTAAAGCGTCTGTCTACAATGCGGGAGAACTGGGTTCGATCTCTGGGTTAGGAGGATTCCCTGGAGAAGGAAACGGCAGCCCACTCCAGTACTCTTGCCTAGAAAATCCCATGGATGGAGGAGCTTGGTGCAGGCTACTGTCCATGGGGTCGCAAAGAGTCGGGCACGACTGAGCCACTTCAGTTCACTTCACCTCCAAAGAATAACAAAGAAAGATAAGAAAGCCTTCCTCAGTGATCAGTGCAAAGAAATAGAGGAAAACAATAGAAAGGGAAAGACTGGAGATCTCATCAAGAAAATTAGAGATACCAAGGGAACATTTCACACAAAGATGGGCTTGATAAAGGACAGAAATGGTATGGACCTAACAGAAGCAGAAGATATTAAGAACAGGTGGCAAGAATACACAGAAGAACTGTACAAAAAAGATCTTCATGACCCAGATAATCACGACGGTGTGATCACCACCTAGAGCCAGACATCCTGGAATGTGAAGTCAAGTGGGCAATAGGAAGCATCACTACAAACGAAGCTAGTGGAGGTGATGGAATTCCAGTTGAGCTATTTCAAATCTTGAAAGATGATGCTGTGAAAGTGCTGCACTCAATATGCCAGCAAATTTGGAAAATTCAGCAGTGGCCACAGGGCTGGAAAAGGTCAGTTTTCATTCCAACCTCAAAGAAAAGCAATGCCAAAGAATGCTCAAACTAATCCACAATTGCACTCATCTCACGTGCTAGTAAAGTAATGCTCAAAATTCTCGAAGCCAGGTTTCAGCAATATGTGAACCATAAACTTCCTGATGTTCAAGCTGGTTTTAGAAAAGGCAGAGGAACCAGAGATCAAATTGCCAACATCTACTGCATCATGGAAAAAGCAAGAGAGTTCCAGAAAAACATCTATTTCTGCTTTATTGACTATGCCAAAGCCTTTGACTGTGTGGATCACAAGAAACTGTGGAAAATTCTGAAAGAGATGGGAAAACCAGACCACCTGACCTGCCTCTTAAGAAATCTGTATGCAGGTCAGGAAGCAACAGTTAGAACTGGACATGGAACAACAGACTGGTTCCAAATAGGAAAAGGAATACATCAAGACTATAATGTCACCCTGCTTATTTCACTTATATGCAGAATACATCATGAGAAATGCTGGGCGGGATGAAGCACAAGTTGGAATCAAGACTGCTGGGAGAAATATCAATAACCTCAGATATGCAGATGACACCATCCTTATGGCAGAAAGTGAAGAAGACCCAAAGAGCCTATTGATGAAAGTGAAAGAGGAGAGTGAAAAAGTTGGCTTAAAGCTCTACATTCAGAAAACTAAGGTCATGGCATCCAGTCCCATCACTTCATGGCAAATAGATGGGGAAACAGTGGAAACAGTGGCTGAGTTTATGTTTTTGGGCTCAAAGATCACTGCAGATGGTGATTGCAGCCACGTAATTAAAAGACTCTTACTCCTTGGATGGAAAGTTACAACCATCTAGACAGCACATTAAAAAGCAGAGACATTCCTTTGTCAACAACTGTCCGTCTAGTCAAGGCTGTGGTTTTTCCAGTGGTCATGTATGGATGTGAGATTTGGACTATAAAAAAAACCTGAGTGCCAAAGAATTGATGCTTTTGAACTGTGGTGTTGAAGACTCTTGAGAGTCCCTTGGACTGCAAGGAGATCCAACCAGTCCAACTTAAAGGAGATCAGTCCTGGGTGTTCTTTGGAAAGACTGATGCTGAAGCTGAAAGTTCAATACTCTGGCCACCTGATGTGAAGAGCTGACTCATCTGAAAAGACCCTGATGCTGGGAAAGATTGAAGGCGGGAGGTGAAGAGGACAACAGAGGATGAGATGGTTGGATGGCATCACCGACTCATTGGAGATGAGTTTGGGTAAACTCCGGGAGTTGGTGATGGACAGGGAGGCCCAGTGTGCTGCAGTCCATGGGGTCACAAAGGGTCAAACATGACTGAGTTGCTGAACTGAACTGAACATCTATACTGGCCATAGCCCTTGACAACTTAGGGTGCTGACATGGCTCTGGCTAAAAGGACCCCCATGATAGATGCTCTGGGGCCCAGAGAACTTGGTTTAGACAGGTGCTCATCATCAAGCAGGACCTCCCAGGTTCAGACACTGTTTCCATTATTCATTAGGCTGAGAGGAGTAGGGAGGGCATGTATCTATCACTTGGACCAGCACCTGCCACACCTCCTCCCATGGCAGACACTGAGAATTGCCCATGCCAGCCAGGTTCACACAGTGCTTCAGGCTGTTGCCTCCAATCAATTCATGTTGGCACATGAAGTCAAACCTTTTTACCACCTTTGCAAAAGAGATATAGGGGAAATGAAATGGTGACCCTGTGAGGCAAGAATTAGATAAGCCCCAGTGCTAAAACTTGTTCAAACCTGTGCCAAGCAATTCTATAAATAAGCCTCCTGACTAAGCCTTCTGACCGCTTGCTGCATTCAATGATATTTTTAGAATATGCTCTTCACTAGCTCAGTGTAGCAATAGAGGTGTGGGAAGGAAGATGGAAAAAAGAGTATTTTACAGTTATGTGTACAGCTCTTAATATTGCTCTTGCATATGGCTTACAATATCGTCCATTTTATGGGTGACTTCTTGTTGTTTATTTCTATTTTATTAGGATATTGGACATTTTTCTGATTATATAATTTTCTTTAAGTATTCATAGGTGAAAATTTAAGCATGTAACTCAAAGGCAATTTAACACATTGTTTCGACAAAAAAAAAAAAAAAAAAAAGCCAGAAATGAGTGTATAAGAGTATTTGTATAAATCATACAAATTTAAAGATAAATGGAAAGGTTTGGACAAAATTTTGTATTTTGCAGCAGATTACTAGGGTATGTGCCCACATACCCAGAGGCAGATGCTAACTCTCCTGTGTTCTCAGTAATGGATCAGTAAAAAGTCTGAGAAATAATGCCTAGGGCTGGAGTCAGCAAATTTGCATACTTCAAGGGAAGAGGCCCTATGATTTTTAGAAGAGAAGCATCCTTTTTGTTAGCATGTTCAGACTTTTGAGTATAGGCAGGAAAGTGGTGGTACATGAGATGCATTTAGCTGACCCAAGTGTGTGTGTCCTTCATGGCATCATCTGCTTTCAGTTCAGTTCAGTTCAGTCGCTCAGTCGTGTCTGACTCTTCGCGATCCCATGGATAGCAGTACGCCAAGCCTCCCTGTCCATCACCTACTCCCGGAGTTTACCCAAACTCATCTCCATTGAGTCAGTGATGCCATTCAACCATCTCATCCTCTGTTGTTCCCTCTCCCTCCTGCCTTCAATCTTTCCCAGCATCAGGGTCTTTTCAGATGAGTCAGCTCTTCACATCAGGTGGCCAAAGTATTGGAGTTTCAGATTTAGCATCAGTCTTTCCAATGAACACTCAGGATTGATCTCCCTTAGGATGGACTGGTTGGATCTCCTTGCAGTCCAAGGAACTCTCAAGAGTCTTCTCTAACACCACAGTTCAAAAGCATCAATTCTTCAGCACTCAGCTTTTTTATGGTCCAGCTCTCACATCCATACATGACTACTAGAAAAACCATAGCCTTGACTAGACAGACCTTTGCTGGCAAAGTCATATCTCTGCTTTTTAATATGCTGTCTAGGTTGGCCATGGGGCTTCCTTGGTGGCTCAGAGAGTAAAGAATCTGCCTGCAATGCAAGAGACCTAGGCTCGATTTCTGGACTGGGAAGATTCCCTGGAGAAGGAAATGGCAATCCACTCCAGTACTCTTGCCTGGAAAATACCATGGACAGAGGAGCTTGGTGGGCTATACTACCATTTGGTTGCAAACAGTTGGGCACAACTGAGCGACTAACACATCTAGGTTGGTCATAACTTTCCTTCCAAGGAGTAAGCATCTTTTAATTTCATGGCTGCAATCACCATCTGCAGTGATCTTGGAGCCCAAAAACATAAACTCAGCCACTGTTTCCACTGTTTCCCCATCTATTTGCCATGAAGTGATGGGACTGGATGCCATGACCTTAGTTTTCTGAATGTAGAGCTTTAAGCCAACTTTTTCACTCTCCTCTTTCACTTTCATCAATAGGCTCTTTGGGTCTTCTTCACTTTCTGCCATAAGGATGGTGTCATCTGCATATCTGAGGTTATTGATATTTCTCCCAGCAATCTTGATTCCAACTTGTGCTTCATCCTGCCCAGCATTTCTCATGATGTATTCTGCATAAAAGTGAAATAAGCAGGGTGACATTACAGTCTTGATGTATTCCTTTTGCTATTTGGAACCAGTCTGTTGTTCCATGTCCAGTTCTAACTGTTGCTTCCTGACCTGCACACAGATTTCTTAAGAGGCAGGTCAGGTGGTCTGGTTTTCCCATCTCTTTCAGAATTTTCCACAGTTTACTGTGATCCACACAGTCAAAGGCTTTGGCATAGTCAATAAAGCAGAAATAGATGTTTTTCTGGAACTCTCTTGCTTTTTCCATGATGCAGTAGATGTTGGCAATTTGATCTCTGGTTCCTCTGCCTTTTCTAAAACCAGCTTGAACATCTGAATTTCACGGTTCAAGTATTGCTGAAGCCTGGGTTGGACAATTTTGATAGTTCATCAAGCACTCTGTCTATCAGATCTAGTCCCTTAAGTCTATTTGTCACTTCCACTGTATAATCGTATAGGGTATGATTTATATCATACCTGATCACCTGCTTTAGAAATGTTGAAAATCAAAGACGCATTTAGATACTGAGGTTTTCTTGAAGCTCAAACATGGTTCTCAACTCTCAATGCTTAAGAGGAATCAGGGAGATTCACGTACTACTCCAGTGGGTCCCAGGTGAAGTGACCTCCAGAATCATGACAAGGGCTTGTTATTACACAGAAGGCTGGGTCCCACGCCCAGAGTCTTTTATTCAGGAGGTTGAGATAGGGATCAAGAATCTGCTCCTCGGTGATGCTGTCATTGCTGGTTTGGAGATGTAACTTAGACAAACATTCCTTTAAAAGGTTTGAATACATTAGGCTGTCATTCCATCAGGAAAAATATTGGCAGAACAGAGTACCAGCTTCCCAGCGGAAAGAACGCAAGAAGACTCCAGTTTGCCATGGTCTCTGTCAATCCCTACTGTTCCCCAGGCTCGTATTACTCATGCAGTTGAGCTTGGGAGCTCTGCTCTGGTATCTAGAAGGAAAGACAAATCAAGACAGGGGAGTGGCCCTTAGTTGCATGCTCTTGTTAGCATGAGAATGGTACTGGAGACCATAAACACACTAGCCAATCTGAGTATTTTGATGGAAGACAAGGAATGATCTGGCCTGCTGAGTGTGGTCTAACTAGTGAGGACACAGCGCAGCATGAGTGGACCATTATGGGCAAATGAAAATACCATTCATAGGGGATTACAAGATACTGATTTCAGTTATTTGTTAAATAAATCACATATAAAGCTGGGATTAGGAAATGGCAACCGACTCCAGTATTCTTGCCTGGAAAATCCCATGGTCAGAGGAGTTGGACAAGATCGAACAACTGACCATAATATTTAAAGAAGTTAAGGTATCACCATATTTCATATCACATATTTCCCATCTCTTTCAGAATTTTCCACAGTTTATTGTGATCCACACAGTCAAAGGCTTTGGCATAGTCAATAAAGCAGAAATAGATGTTTTTCTGGAACTCCCTTGGTTTTTCCATGATCCAGCGGATGTTGGCAATTTGATCTCTGGTTCCTCTGCCTTTTCTAAAACCAGCTTGAACATCAGGGAGTTCACGGTTCACGTATTGCTGAAGCCTGGCTTGGAGAATTTTGAGCATTACTTTACTAGCATGTGAGATGAGTGCAATTGTGCAGTAGTTTGAGCATTCTTTGGCACTGCTTTTCTTTGGGGTTGGAATGAAAACTGACCTTTTCCAGCCCTGTGGCCACTGCTGAATTTTCCAAATTTGCTGGCATATTGAGTGCAGCACTTTCACAGCATCATCTTTCAGGATTTGAAATAGCTCAATTCCATCACCCTCCACTAGTTTTGTTCCTAGTAATGCTTTCTAAGGCCCACTTGACTTCACATTCCAGGATGTCTGGCTCTAGCTGAGTGATCACACCATCATCGTTATCTGGGTCCTGAAAATCTTTTTTGTACAGTTCTTCTGTATATTCTTGCCACCTGTTCTTAATATCTTCTGCTTCTGTTAGGTCCATACCATTTCTGTCCTTTATCGAGCCTATCTTTGCATGAAATGTTCCCTTGGTATCTCTAATTTTCTTGAAGAGATCTCTAGTCTTTCCCATTCTGTTGTTTGCCTCTATTTCTTTGCATTGATCACTGAGGAAGGTTTTCTTATCTCTTCTTGCTATTCTTTGGAATTCTGCATTCAGATGCTTATATCTTTCCTTTTCTCCTTTGCTTTGCACTTCTCTTCTTTTCACAGCTATTTGTAAGGCCTCCCCAGACAGCCATTTTGCTTTTTTGCATTTCTTTGCCATGGGGATGGTCTTGATCCCTGTCTCCTGTACAGTGTCATGAACCTCAGTCCATATTCACCAGGCATTCTAGCTATCAGATCTAGTCCGTTAAATCTATTTTTCACTTCCACTGTTAATCATAAGGGATTTGATTTAGGTCATACCTAAATGGTCTAGTGGCTTTCCCTACTTTCTTCATTTTAAGTCTGAATTTGGCAATAATGAGTTCATGATCTGAGCCACAGTCAGCTCCCAGTCTTGATTTTGCTAACTGTATAGAGCTTCTCTATCTTTGGCTGCAAAGTATATAATGAATCTGATTTCGGTGTTGACCATCTGGTGATGTCCAAGTGTAGAGTCTTCTCTTGTGTTGTTGGAAGAGAGTGTTTGCTATAACCAGTGCATTTTCTTGGCAAAACTCTGTTAGTCTTTGCCATGCTTCATTCTGTATTCCAAGGCCAAATTTGCCTGTTACTCTTGACTTCTTACTTTTGCATTTCAGTCCCCTATAATGAAAAGGACATCTTTTATGGGTGTTCTATTTGCTTAAGAACATTCATTTTGGGATTTCCCTGGAGGTCCAGTGAGTGGTTAAGAATCTACCTTCTAATGCAGAGAATGGGGATTCTATCACTGGTTGGGAAACTAAGATCCCACATGCCTTGGGGCAACTAAATGCATGCACTGCAACTACTGAGTCCACTTACCCTGGAGCCCACACGCCATAATAAAGATCTTGAGAATCACAACTAAATCTGATGCAGCCAAATACACACACACACACACACACACACACACACATGAACATTCATTTTGCCAACTTCAGGTTGACCACTGCCGCACAGCAATCCACACACAACTGCTAGATGAATCCTTTCATGGAATCTCTCAGTCAGGCTCCTCCTTTCTACACAAGCCCTTGATGAGCCACCATGTCTCTCAGAGTTAAGTACAATGTATCAGGCTAGTATTCCACTCCTTCCAAAGCAGTGGTTACTCCATGTTAGCTATTCTTAGCTTTCCATTCTCCTTTCCATGTCGATCTATACTTTGGGAGAGGATTCCTTAAGTTGAATTCTGCACAATTCCAGGGAGGCTAAGAAGGGGCAGCCATGATTAACTTATTCATACAATATATCCTGATTCCCTCAAGAATAGCATGTGATACAAAGATGAGGCACAAGGGAAGACTCTGCCCACCCTATGGGGGCTTTCAGTAGAAAGCCTGTGTCAAATTCATTGTGTTATTTGTATCTCTTAACGAACCTGTATTTTTTGTTTATAGGACATGTATTAAGTTAACCTCAATATACATGATACATTAGGTATACATCCCAGTATACATTCGGTGCAGACAAATACCATTTGATTCCACTTATACCGGGTACCTAGAATAGTGTAATTCATAGAGTCAGAAAGTATAGTGGTAGTTTCTGCAAGGGGCTGAAGAGGTGGGGAGGGTGGGGACAGGAAATGAGGACTTAGTGTTTAATGGGGACAGAGTTTCAGTTTAGGAAAGTGAAAAATTCTGGAGAAGGACGATGGTGAGCATTGTACAAAAATGTAAATGTACATAATGCCACTTATCTGTACAGTTAACTATGGTGAAAATAGTATGTTTTGGGACTTCTCTTGGGCCCCAGTGATTGAGACTTCATCTTTCAAAGCAGGAGGTGTCTGTTTGATTCCTGGTCAGGTTTTTGCCTTTTCCATCCCATGTGCCTTGTGGCCAAGAAACCAAAGCATGCAACCGAAACAATACTGTAACAAATTTAATAAAGTTTTTTCTTAATGTGCTCTTTTTCCACATTAAGAAAAAATCTTTAAAAAAATAGTATGTTATACATTATGTGACTTTTACCACAATAAAAAAATTAAAAATAGGTTCATACTGCTAAGTAGGTGTGTTTACAATAACGTGGGAAAATAGTCACTGCTCCCCTGAGAGTCCCCCAGCCGAGGCCAGCGCACTGTCTGTCCAGCATTCCCTTCTCACCTCTGCTTATCTCAACCACTGCCTTCTGCAAAAACGCCATTTTCCTGACTGGGAAATGTAAGTGGTCTCTCTTCAACAACCAAATAAGCATGTGTTTCTTTTCTGCCTCATAGCAACTACACATTCTTTCACATATTAAAATGTTGTTTTTCCCATTTGAGAATGGTTCAATTGCTTTTCTCTCTCTGACTATTGAACTTGAGTTCTACTGTGCCAAGAATACAGGTATGGTAGGCTTCACTTCAGTCCCTCACTTTCTAGAAGAAACTCATGTAAATATTAGTTAAACTGAAATTGAAATTCAGAAGTTTCCTGGAGCTACAATTTCATGACTGAACTCGAGGCCGAAAGTGCTAGTGACAAAGACATTAACTGAAAATAAGAGGCTCAAGACTTTCATCAGATCACTGATGTCAAATTAAAATCTGTAATATCAGAATCCATATGTTTTCAATCAGAATGCTTAAGCCTTTTCCTGAAACAGTTTTTTTTTTCTGACTGTTTGATGCAGTTTTACTAAGTTTACAAAATGCATAAAGAAAAGATGACTGATTTGCAGTCTTTTGAATATCCAAGAATGAGAAAGACTAAGTAAAAATAGAGAGGTAAGCATGTAATTTCCAAGGCCAAATTTGCCTGTTACTCCAGGTGTTTCTTGACTCCCTACTTTTGTATTCCAGTCCCCTATAATGAAAAGTACAGGCAAAATGGTTAATTCTTTTTTATTTAAAAATCTTTATTTTTATTTTTGACTATGCTCGTCTTTGCTGCGTGGGCTTTTCTCTAGTCGTGGCAGCTAGAGCTACTCTCCAGGTGCAGTGTGCAGGCCTCTCATTGCGGTGGCCTCTCGTTGCAGAGCACAGGCTCTAGAGCAGGGGTTCAAGTAGTGTGGCACAGGGACTTAGTTTCTCTGTGGTATGCGGGATCTTCCCGGGCCAGGGATCAAACCCATGTCTCCTGCATTGGCAGGTGGATTTTTAACCACTGGGCCACCAGGGAAGTCCCCCAAATGGTGAGTTTCATGTTATATGTATTTTACCACAACAAACAACAACTCAGAAAAAGTGTTTCATTGGTGGCAGCTGAATAATAATACAGAATTGAGAACACAGAGGAGCCATAAGCTAGCTGGCAGTCTTTCCCTCTTAGGAGAGAGAGGAAGTTCGGTCTTCAGGAGAAGTGCCTCTGAGACGTTTGTTTGGGGTTAGCTGTAGTGGGGATGAACCTGGGCATGCTTGGGAAAGGGTATCCGGTGCAGGAGAGTTTTTACTTAGACAAGAAGAAAAACCAAAACCTCAAGGTGGTGTAATGGAAGGGATTCGAGAGGTGGAAGGACCACGCTAGGGAGCAGTGAAGAGCTAAGAGGCATAAGGTTGACATGGGGAGGAGATGGCATGGAGGATGTTACCCAGAGATGCTTCTTTTTAAGCAAATGGTTCCCAGGCTGCACAATTAAGTGTAGTCTCTACTGTGCTGTGCAGAGTGTGGCTGGAAGAAGCCCGTGGCACCTCCCACGGGACGGCACCGTGTCTCACATGGACTGATGCTGTCCACCCTTGCAGGACTTCCCGTCCCTCCCCATCTACCTGTGATCCACCTCCAAAGGGCACAAACAGGGTTCTAACTTGGCTCCTCATGTTCCAGCTTTGGCTTTGGAAGTCGCCCAGAGGAAGGGGTGGGATTAAGGAGAGAGTTTGCTGTCCTGTGTTCCCCCAAAGTCACGATACACTCCTCTGGCCAGGACTTCAACATATTTTGAACCGTGGGATTTAGAGTAAAGTTAAGTTAGGAGAAAGAAGCTTTTGTCCTTAAGGACTTTGCAGCTCAAGGTACTGATGCTGTCCACCCTTGCAGGACTTCCCGTCCCTCCCCATCTACCTGTGATCCACCTCCAAAGGGCACAAACAGGGTTCTAACTTGGCTCCTCATGTTCCCAGCTTTGGCTTTGGAAGTCGCCCAGAGGAAGGGGTGGGATTAAGGAGAGAGTTTGCTGTCCTGTGTTCCCCCAAAGTCACGATACACTCCTCTGGCCAGGACTTCAACATATTTTGAACCGTGGGATTTAGAGTAAAGTTAAGTTAGGAGAAAGAAGCTTTTGTCCTTAAGGACTTTGCAGCTCAAGGAGAGAGTGTCATATTTTTCAGCCATGACAAATTGGGGGGAAAAGCAGGGGGCTTTTCAAAGATGGGATTAATTTACACACTAAGCCGAAAACTGAGATGAGTCTCAGGAAAATGAAAAAAAAAAAAAACAGAAAATGAGGAAAGCCAGCTGTGGCCCAGACAGAAGTCAAGTTAATCTCTGGAACTTGCTTTGGCTTGACAAAAATTGAACTGCGATGGGCTCCACCTCAGTGGAGGTAAAAGGAGATGGGGAAAGGTCCTTCTCTTTCTGTTGTGGGGACTTAAGAGTCCTGCTAATCAATGAGCTCCCCCCAGACAGAAGCATCGTGTTCCATCCTCTGGGGATCTCCAAGATGTCTGGCCCTCAGCAGGGTCTCACCCACTGTGAGCGGAATGAATGGCAGAGTCAATAAAATAATAAGCTCAAAGATTAACCGAAGAAGCCACATTCCAGCCCACGCTTCACCGATAATGATCATAAAAGGAGGGACAAAGTGGACTAGATTGTTACAGTATTTTGACTTTGTTTAACTTTGTGCAAGCGCTTTCTGTTTAGCGGGATAATGGGAGGACTTGGATTGGTAATAAACAAATAAATGAGCAGAGAATGCTGTCTTACATTTGAAGTGATTTACAGTGTACAAGGCTATTATGCACACATTTTTTCCATACAGCCTGTTAACCACCTTGGGCACAGGCATGACAAAGAATACTTTCTCCTTTGACGAAACTGCAATTTAAACCCCTTCAATAACTGCAATCACAGAGCTGAGATGGCAGAGGACAGATGTGAACCCAGAGCTGACTCTCAAGGCTCCTTCTGACCTGGGGTCCTTGCTTCCAGGGGACCTACACTCTGGAAAAATCATTCCATCACGTGTTCAGCTGGGTGGACTCCTCAGAGTCTTCTTTTGCAGTCCAGGTGTTGTTGGGTAACATTTGGTCTTGTTTTGTGCGGGTTGTTAATTTGTTAAAATTGTGCAATTAAATGATGAAATGTGTAACTCCGGCACTCCCGTCTTCTCCCACACAGAAAACCACGGTTTATCACATCTCTCCTGAGCATCAGAAATGCCTGTTTTCATGTTTGCCCTTTCTGTGGCTACCCTCTTCCCCACTGTATGCGTCACTTCTCTGCATGTCTCCCCTGACGCTGGTCTTCCTTTCAAACTGAAGCATTTTGCCATGATGCCCTTTGCTGCCTCACTTCAAATGTCTGTCCCCCTCCTCCATCTTTACTTTTCCCCAAGGCCCTGGACTTGCTTTCTTTGGAGGCAGTGCCTACCCACTCTTTCTTTCCACAGCTTTGGCCAGCTGGCCCCAGAAATCAATCAGTGGCCCATCAGAGACCAGGCTAGCAGCTGTCACTCCCACCATGGAATTTAGGTAAGTTCCCCAGAGACCCGTTAGTGCTCACAGTTCATGAGTCAGCTGTGCTGCGAGGAATGCTCCCATTTCCTGCCGTCTCCTGAAGCCTGGTCCCTGTCTTTGTCTGCTAAGCCATCAATTTCTACTCCAGTAGTATGAATGTTCTTTGTTTTCTTTCCTTTTTTTCTTTTTTTAATTTGAAGAACTCACTGCATGGTTTCCCAGGAAGCCTTTATGGCCTCCACACACTTTGCCATCTTCTCCACTCTGCCCTTTAACAGACCTCTCTTGCCCTTTTTTAAAGGTTTCCTTCTCAATCTCATTTGGAACTCTAACATTTCAGCCAGCTGCCACACCCTTGTGCATGCTAAGTCACTTCATTCGTGTCCGACTCTGTGCGACCCTATGGACTGTAGCCCACCAGGCTCCAGGTGCATCAGATTTTCCAGGCAAGAATACTGGAGTGGATTGCCATGCCCTCCTCCAAGAGATCCTCCCAAACAAGGATCAAACCTGCGTCTCATGTCTGCTGCACTGGCAAGCGGGTTCTTTACTACTGTGCCGCCACCTGGGAAGCCTTAAGATCTTAGGTGATGAGTTCCTTACTGCCTAGTTTGGAGGCTGGAGAAGCCTCAGAGAACTTTCAGTTCAGAAATTCCTAACCCAGAGCCGTTGTGGGCCATCCATGGAGTCCTTGGGAAGCTGTGATGCTCTGAAGTTTCATGCCAAATGTCAAGGGTCTGGGCACTTCTCTGGGGAGAGAGTCTATAGATTTCCATGCTATCCTCAGAGATGGGATGATGACTCAGGCCCTGCTCCCAGTCCAGCCTCCTCATTTTACAGATGCATACACAAAGGCCCCTCATGAGTTAATGCCTATGAGAGAGGAGTCGGGTTTTGGGACCCTTACATCTGTGCTCTGCCATATCTGTGTGGACCTGCCTGCCCCTTGCCATGCCGTGCTTAGTGACTCAGTTCAGTTCAGTTCAATCGCTCAGTCATGTCCAACTCTTTTCAACCTCGTGGACCACAGCATACCAGGCCTCCCTGTCCATCACCAAATCCTGGAGTCTACCCAAACCCATGTCCATTGAGTCAGTGATGCCATCCAACCATCTCATCCTCTGTCATCCCCTTCTCCTCCTGCCCTCAATCTTTCCCAGCATCAGGGTCTTTTCAAATGAGTCAGATCTTTGCATCAGGTGGCCAAAGTATTGGAGTTTCAGCTTCAACATCAGTCCTTCCAATGAACACTCAGGACTGATCTCCTTTAGGATGGACTGGTTGGATCTCCTTGCAGTCCAAGGGACTCTCAGGAGTCTTCTCCAACACCACATTCAAAAGCATCAATTCTTCAGCACTCAGCTTTCTTTATAGTCCAGCTCTCACATCCATACATGACTACTAGAAAAACCATAGCCTTGACTAGACGGACCTTTGTTGGCAAAGTAATGTCTCTGCTTTTGAATATGCTGTCTAGGTTGGTCATCGGAGAAGGCAATGGCACCCCACTCCAGTACTCTTGCCTGGAAAACCCCATGGATGGAGGAGCCTGGTAGGCTGCAGTCCATGGGGTCGCTAAGTTGGACATAACTGAGCAACTTCACTTTCACTTTTCACTTTCATGCATTGGAGAAGGAAATAGCACCCACTCCAGTACTCTTGCCTGGAGAATCCCAGGGACGGGGAGCCTGGTGGGCTGCCGTCTATGGAGTCGCACAGAGTCGGACACGACTGAAGTGACTTAGCAGCAGCAGGTTGGTCATAACTTTCCTTCCAAGGAGCAAGTGTCTTTTAATTTCATGGCTGCAGTCACCATCTGCAGTGATTTTGGAGTCTCCCAAAATAAAGTCAGCCACTGTTTCCACTGTTTCCCCACCTACTTGCCAGTCACTCAGTCTTGTCCAACTCTTTGCAATCCCATGGACTGTAGCCCGCCGGACTCCTCTGTCCATGGGGATTCTCCAGGCAAGAATACTGGTTGCCATGCCCTCCTCACCTGCCCCTTGAGGCCTCCCTAAACACTACTTCTCCCTCCTAGATTTTCTTCTTGTGTTTTGCTTTTCTGCATGTACACACACTCATGTGTGTGTGCTCCCTTGTACTTATTCAGTACTCAAGGCTGGCTATTTAATTTGTGGGACCCAGAGGAAAATGAAGAGTGGGTCCTGGCAGGGAGTGGGGGTGTCTATCTCCCCTTCCTTTGGGCCAGCTGTCCCAGATATTCTGACCTTGGCATCAGGGTACCCTGGGTCCTGAAGGCAGGGTGGCCAAGACGCCCATGCTCAGGTGTGCACTGAACAAGTTGAGAGAGGGCCAGCACACCTCCCCACGTGTGAGACACCATGGGCAGAGGCCTGCCAGACTCTGACTGTCCCTGTGCTGATACCCAGGCCAGAGCGGATCAACAGTGGAGCTTGGCCATCCAGCATGCTGGGGTGGGAAGGCTAGAAGGGCCCTGCAGCCAGGACTTGGAGAAAGGGAGACAGTCCCACTCATCCAAGGGAGGCAGGGAGGCTAACCCCATGAGAGCAGAGGCTCCAGGCCTCCTGGGCCTGCTGGGCTGTCCCACTGGTCTTCACTTCCAAGATTAAAATGTTAGGAATCTCAAGAAGACAGCAGCAAAGTCTTAAACCAAGTGTGGGTCCATCTGCACCAGCCACAAGTCCAAAAACACCTGGACAGCATTTCATAGATTTCAAAACACATTCACATCCTTGCCTGTGTTCCAACCTTTCAATAGCCCTTTGAATTCATCAGATTTGGTATCTTTAAGCCCCATTTTAGCAAAGACAAGACTCTAAGGTAGTAGACAGAGCTTAACACGAGTGTTGGTATCAGTTCAACTTCATCCCTCTGGGTCTTAGTTTCCTAATTTGCAAAGGGAGCTTATCACCCCTTCTTCAGGATGGTTGTAGGACTGCAACAGTTACTGTAGAAAATGCATCCCATCTGAAATGCATTCCAGATATGGCAATTGCTCCTAAAGTGGAAATATCAGTGTGCCTGTGGACCTATCTGACTTTTCCCCAAACCCTGTTCATGAACAGTCTTCACTAATTTTCAGTATATACAAGCCATCCGTACTGTTTTGGCATAACAATTTTATTTAAATCTGTCTGCATCTTTACACTTTATTTTATGGGCTAGCTTTATTCTGGTGTCATAAGTGAAAGACCAAATAACACTCACCTTAAATAGAAGGCAATCATAAAAATAAATTTATGGAAAATGATGATAGTTTGAGAATTTCACCTGATATTTTGCCTGCTGAAAATTTAGAACCCGTATTTTTTTGTTCAAAAAGGGAAATTAGCAAGTATTAAAGCTTTAGCCCCACCCCACGACTTCTCTTTGACCTTATCTACAAGGCATAATTTTGTCACTGTTCCATTCAGTGGTATTAGGTGCCCTGCAGATGACAGAAAGAGGTGGAGCCAAGGTTCACCAGACATGTAGCATGATTGCAAAAGATGAAAAACCCACACAAACCAATTCCAAATGTTTTTTATGGACACATGGGTTGAAAGAATTCACATCACATTAATAGTGATTGCCTCTGAGGAGGGAGAGGAGAGGAAAAGGTTGTGGTCAAAAGATCTTTATATTTGTAATGTTTTCATTATTTTATCAAAAACCCTTGAAATAAACAGGAAAAGACTTTTATGGTTGCTAATTCTGCATAATGAGAGTTGCATATTTAGTAATCTTCAGGCTATTATGTATTTTTTAAATTTTTCTGAAATTTAAAAGGAAAAACAGAGAGAAAAGGAAATGTTTGGTCAGGCAAAATGCTCCCAGATAAGGTTGCTGGGAAGGATTGAAAATTCTTTGTTAAGTAAGGGACTGCCATAATAAAATAGCCACATACCAGGTGACTTACACAGCAGAAATTGGGTTTCTCACAGTCCCGGAGGCTGGAGGTCTAAAATCAAGGTGCTGGCAGGTTTGGTTTCCTCTAAGGTCTCTCTCCCTGAGAGATGGCTTGAAGCTGGCTGCCTTCTCGTGTGTCTCCATATGGCCTTACCTCGATGCATGCCTGAGTCCTCTTCTTATAATGACACCAGGCAGTTAGGATGAGGGTTCACTCTAATGACCTCATTTTACCTTGCGTGTTAGTTGCTCAGTCGTGTCTGACTCTTTGCGACTCCATGGACTGTAGTCCATCAGGCTCTTCTGTCCATGGGATTTCTCAAGCAAGAATACTGGAGTGGGTTGCTGTTTCCTTCTCCAAGGGATTTTCCTGACCCAGGGATCAAACTCTGGACTCCTGCATTGCAGGCAGATTCCCTACTGTCTGAATCATCAAGGAAGCCTCATTTGACCTTAACTACCTCTTTAAAGACTCTCTCTAAATAGAGTCACATTCTGGGTGCTGGGGGTTCTGACTTCAACACATGAATTTGGAGGATATAGTTCAGGCCATATCAGGGGCCTTAACTGATGACCTGTACCAACCTACCGTACCATCCAAGAGTCTCTTGTCCCTCTCTTCATGGACTGCTGCCCTTCCTGCCTCTTTCCAACGTCCTGGACATCCAGCCTGGGTTTCCTGACAGCCTCACTGCTTGTACCTTCTTTTTTTTATAATTGAGGTATTGATGATGTACAATATTATGTCAGTTTCAGGTGTACAACAAAATGATTCATAATTTTTTTAAGTTATGTTCCATTTATAGTTATTGTAAAATACTGGCCATGCCTGAACCTCCTTGGCCTTCCTGGCATTGACTCCTGCTTTCTGCAGGCAGAATCAACTGTCCTCCTCCCCCTAGCTCAGCCCCTTTGAGTCCACACCCATCTTTGGATTTTCCACTCAGGAACCCACTGGTACAGTGTCCCAGACTGAAACTCTGCTGCTTCACCCAGCTCAAATTAACTATTCATGGACAATACATGCAAGACATTTTCTCCATCTCAGCTCTAGTCACTGAATGTCCACACCCCTCTGTCCTGCCTGCCTTCTAGAAATGTGTCTGCAATGAGTATGTCTGTGGCATTCTCTTGCCCACCCCCCTCTCTGTAGTTATCATTTTCAAGTCACAGATGGTATCCAATCAAGAAAACCGAAACCTCTCTAAACACTTAGCTGCTGTTGCTGCTTAGTCGCTTCAGTCATGTCCAACTCTGTGCAACCCCATAGATAGCAGCCCACCAGGCTCCCCCGTCCCTGGGATCCTCACGGCAAGAATGGAGTGGGTTGCCATTTCCTTCTCCAATGCAGGAAAGTGAAAAGTGAAAGTGAAGTCGCTCAGTTGTGTCTGACTCATAGCGACCCCATGAACTGCAGCCTAGCAGGCTCCTCCGTCCATGGGGTTTTCCAGGCAAGAGTACTGGAGTGGGTTGCCATTGTCTTCTCCAAACACTTAGCTAGGGGGAATTTAACATAAGGAATGGTTTACACAGGGTTTGAGAGAGAGCTGAGGAACCAGGCAGGGCATGATGAGGGATGTGAACGGCCTGGCCCATGTGAGTAAGGGTGGCACCCTAGGGATGGTAGAGAAGCAAGATGGAAAACATTGTGCCCACTGCGCCATGGAGCACACTAGCTCTGATCTCTGTGAGCCCGGGCTGTTCAATGGAAGAAACGTCCATTATGTTGAAGCCACTGCTGCTTAGAGTTTCTGTTAGGGTAGGCAAGTTCAAGTCCAGCAAATGCATCTCTCTTTGTATTGCCTCTTTGGGGGCAGTTTGCAGAGCCCTATTCCTTCCCCAAGTAGACAGAGCTGTAGGCTTGGGTGAATGGTTACAGCCATCTGAAATACATTTAGATGCATTCCTTATACTTAAATGACTGCTGGAACTTGGGTGACCAGCTGTCTCTGTTTGCCCAGGAATGAGGGATATTGTAGAGATTGAACTCTCAAATGGGGAGAATCCCAGACAAACTGGGGTGAGTCGGTCATCTTATCTTCTCCTTTGTGCTTGTAGCTCCTGCCAGAGCCCCAACCCCATTCTCCCCTCCCATGCCCAGGTTCAAACCACAGTGCAGGCCGCCACCCTCACAGAGCCTGGTTGCCTTCCAGTGTCTCTTTGAACAAGGCCCAGCAAGTCCTTCCATGTCCACTGCTTCATTCCCGAAGAGAATAAACACCTCTCCAACCTCAGCCTGCCGAGCGGAGTCACCAGAGTTCTTCCAGCAGCCTTGGCCTTTTGTATCTGAGGCATTTTCCAAGATAAATTCAGTTTCTCTGGATCTCATGTTGCATTCCTTGCTTCTAGGAATTTTCCTGACCATAAGGAGAATCTCTGGTCACACCCCAAGTAGATGATAGTGGGGTTCTCCTACCACACAGGCCTGGTTGATCTGTTCTGCATGGTCTGTATGAAGGGGGACCTCCTGGTGAGGGTGTCCTCCTTGGCAGGGCTCTTCTCTCATCCTGCTTTCATGTGAGGCACAGCTCACTGGACTGGAAAGAGCAGTGGATTGAGTTCAGACCCCTGTGTTTGGAAGCCTGCCTCTGCCCCTGTTTTCTCTAAAATATTGGGTTAGTTGCCTTACCTTGCAGGGCCTCAGTTTTCCCATCTGCATAATGGAGTGAAATTGTAGGCTGAAAAATTACCCCCCAAATGATATTCATATCCATATCCACCCTGGAACTTGCAAATATTACTTCATTTGGAAAAAGGTCTTTGCAGATGTGATTAAGGAGCTGAAAATGAGGAAGTTATCCTGGATCTTCCAGGTGGGCCCTAAATCCCATCATAAGGGTCCTTAGGAGAGGGGTGTAGAGGGAAATTTCACAGACATAAGAGGAGGCAATGTGACCATGGAGGCAAAGATGCAAGCGATGCAGCCACAAGTCAAGGGATGCTGGCAGCCACCGGGATGTGCAAAAGTCAGGGAGCAGATTCTCTCCCAGGGTTCCCCAGGGAGCACACCCTGCTGTTACGGGCTGAACTATATCCCCTTAAAATTCATATGTTCACATCTCAACCCCAGAAACTCAGAAAATAACCATATTTGGAAGTTAGGTTTTTAAAGAGGTGGCTGAGTCAAAAAGAGGCTGTTAGAATGGGGTCCTAATTCAGTAGGCCTGCATGCTCAGTCACTTGAGTCATGTCTGCTGACTCTTTGAGACCCCATGGACAGTAGCCCACCAGGCTCCTTTGTCAACAGGATTCTCCAGGCAAGAATACTGGAATGGACGGCCATACCCTCCTTCAGAGGATCCTCCAGACCCAGCGATCGAATCTACGTCCCTTATAGCTCCTGCGCTGCAGGTGGATTCTTTACCACTGAGCCCCCGGGGAAGCCCAATCCAGTAGGATCTGTGTCCTTTTATTATAAGGACATAATAAAAGGACACTTTATAATCAAAGGACACCAAAGACTCACACAGGCACAGAGGGAGGACCATGTGAGGACCCAGAAAGAGGGCCACCATCTCCAAGTCAAAGAGAGAGGCCTTGGGAGAGACTCCCCCTTCCAGCTTCTCCATCTGGACCTCCAACCTCCAGACTGGGAGAAAGTAAGCCACCTGCTGTGTGGTCCTCTCCATAGCAGCCCCAGGAAGTTAATCCAGCTGGTGATACCTAACTTGTAGGCTTGTTTTAAGATCAAGGCGATCATGAGGTATCCCGCTGGGCTATGGGTAAGCACTCATCATACTGTAGTGGTGTCTGAGATTTCCTCTTATGGGGACTTGTTTGCATATTTGTTCCTCTGCCTAGACAGAAGTTAAAAGAGAAACAACAACAACAGCCATAGTCATGTTTTTTCTTCTTTTCTCCTCTGTTTCCCACCTTGCCACTCCATCTTCCTTCTGTGAACCCCATCACTACCAGAACTCCATGAACAGATGATAATTGCGTGTATACATTTATGTCCTGTGCATGTGTGCATGCTAAGTCGCTTCAGTCATATCTGACTCTCTGTGACCCCATGAACTGTAGCCTGCCAGGCTCCTCTGTCCATGGGATTCTCCAGGCAAGAAGACTGGAGTGGGTTGCCATGCCCTTCTCCAGGGGATCTTTCCAACCCAGGGACTGAACCCATGTTTCCTGCAGCTCCTGCATTGCAGGCGGATTCTTTACCACTGAGCCAGTGGGGAAGCCCACATGTCTGCCTCATCACCACTTAATAGCAACGACAATAGCTAACATTTATAGACTTCTGTTTATTGTCAGGCATCCTTCTAAGTGCTTTTTTAAAATTATATCATTTAATGCTCTGAGTGTCCCTTTAACATGGGTACTATTAGTATTCCAACTTGATAGATAGGGAAACCAAGATAGAGTGGTAAAGAGCTTGCACAAGGAAGTGGCAGAGCCAAGAGGCTCAAGCCTGCATCCTCATCCCCTGTTAAACCGCAGGAGGGCAGGGATCCACCGTGTTGCTGCTGATGTTAATTCTCCACCAAGTGCTTGGCACAGAGTGTGGACTCAGCAAAGGCTGCCTGGCTGGCCAACTGGCTGAATGAGTGAATGAATGAATGACTCTTTCCCTGTGCCAAGAAGGTGTTCTCCAAAACTCTGCTCTGTCCAATTTCTTTTCAGCTTGACTGCTGCTATTACTACTATAGCCCTGACCATCAACAATCCCACATAGCCTGTGCCCACATCACCCTCTCTCTGCCTCTTTCACCCAGGAGCTGAGAGAACCTGAGTTGAAGCATCAGCCACTGCTGCCTCTCCCCCTCCATCCCTCAGGAGTGTCCTTGTCTCCTCCTCCCAGTGACTGACTCTCACCTATACAAACAGACAGACTAGAATTCCCAAAAGCATAGTGAGAGAAGTCTCAGTTCAGCAGGATTATGGAAATTGCAGGGGCCCTTTATACTTGCCCAAAGCCACAGAAAACGGGTGTTATTTTTGACTTCAAATCTGCTCTTCCTTCCAACATACCAAGTCAGTAAGAAAAAAAAAAGAAGATGGGGTGTCAGAGCCTGGTTTCAATTCTTACCAGCTGTGTGATGTTAGGTAAATTATATGAATTCCCTAAACCTGAGTTGGCCAACAAAATGGGAGATGAGGCTGTTTTCTCTCTGCCTTTGCAGTTCCTACAGGCTGCAAGACTCACCTAGCCAGGTTCTCCTGGGCCCAGGTCACTGTCCTGAGAGAAAGGACTCGATTCCAGAAGTGCATATTTCAGTAATGGTCAGTCTAGACCTTGATCAGTCTCATTCCAACTGCTGATCCAGGCCCTTCAGGCTGCCTGTGTGTGGTTGCTAAGTCACTTCAGTCATATCCGACTCTTTGTAACCCCATGGACTGTAGCATGCCAGGCTCCTCTGTCCATGGGATTCTCCAGGCTAGAATGCTGGAGTGGGTTGCCATTCCCTTCTGCAGGGGATCTTCCTGACCCAGGGATCCAACCCAAGTCTCCTGCTTTGCAGGTGGATTCTTTACCATCTGAGCCACCAGGGAAACCCTCAGGGGAACATGCTGGTTCCTTATTAGTAATGGGGAAGGGCCCTTAAAAACCTTGATTCTGCATTAGTGGTTGCTGCATCTGCCTCTGGCTGAGAATTAGAAAAAAGAAGGGAAAGTAGCAACTCACCTGAATAATTCCATCCCTGCGTAAAACCCCAGAACATCTCTTTGGAGTCAGGAAAATATTTACCTGGCAATTTTGTTCAAACTCATTCAGTCATCTCTCCTTTGTGATGAGTGCCTGATCACTATGGAAAATAATCTCTTCTCTAAAGTATGTATTTCATGACTAAACCCCTACCAGAAGTATACTCCCAGGTCTCATCTCTTCTAAATATTTAAAAACACATTTAAAACAATGCTTGCAACAGAGATCTGCAATAAAGTTTTCATTGAACACAAGACAGGCCAGCCCTGATGTCATTGTTATAAATCCCTAGAGCAGAGTTTTCAACAGCAGCACTATTGACATTTTGGACCAGATAAGTCTTTCCCTAGGGGGAAGTGGGGGGCTGTCCTGTGCATCATAGCATCCCTGGCCTCTCTACCCAGGAGATGCTAGTGACACTCGCTTCCATCATGACAATAAAAAAGACTGCAGATGTTGACAAATGTGCCCTCGGGAACAAGATCATCCCCAGTTCAGAACCTCTGTTCTGGAGAAAGAGACCAGGCCTGGGAACCCACTTATCCCTGCCCCACCTGAAATCAAGTACTTTATAGGAATGCTTTTTGACAATGCTGATGAATTAAATGTAGGAATAAAAGTTGAGTGAGCACTGCTGTAGATCTAAAGAGACATTTCTCCAAAGAAGACATACAGATGGCCAACAGACACAAGAAAAAATGCTCAGCCTTGTTTGAGGCTGAGAGAAATGCAAATCAAAGCTACAATGAGGTATCACCTCACACTAGTCAGAATGGCCATCATCAAAAAAATCTACAAACAATAAATGCTGGAGAGGATGTGGTGAAAAGGGAACCCTCTTGCACTGTCGGTGGGAATGTAAATTGATACAGCCACTACGGAGAACTGTATACAGATTCCTTAAAAAATTAAAAATAGGGCTACCACATGACCCAGCAATCCCAATCCTGGGCGTACACCCTGATAAAACCATAATTCCAAAAGACACACATTCCCCAATGTTCATTGCAGTACTATTTACAATAGCCAGGACATGTAAGCAACCTAAGTGTCCATCAGTGGATGAATGGATAAAGAAGATATGGTACATATATATAATGCAATATTACTCAGCCATTAAAGGAATGAAATTGGGTCATTTCTAGTTATTCGGATGGACCTAAAGTCTGTCATACAGAGTGAAGTAAGTCAGAAAGAGAAAAACAAATATCTTATAGCTTCCCTGGGGGCTCAGATGGTAAAGAATCTGTCTTCAATGCCGGAGACCTGGGTTCAATCCCTGGGTTGGGAAGATTCCCTGGAGGAGGGCATGGCATCCCACTCCGTATACCTGCTTGGAGAATCCCCACGGACAGAGGTGCCTGGTGGGCTACAGTCCATGGGGTCACAAAGAGTCAGACACGACTGAGCGACGAAGCAGACACAATGAATATGTATGGAATCTAGAAAGATGGCACAGATGAGCCTGTTTGCGAGATGCAGAAGTAGACAACAGGCATGTGGACACAGGGAGGGAGAAAGGGGAGGGTGAGACAAACGGGGGAATGGGATTGACATATCCACACTCCCATGTGTGAAATAGGTAGCAGGTGGGAAGTAGCTGCATAGCATGGGGAGCTCAGCTCAGGGCTCCGTGATGACCTAGAGGGGTGGAGTGGGACGGAGGTTCAAGCGGGAAGGGATGTGTGTATACATATAGCTGATTCACTTTGTTGTACAGCAGAAACAAACACAACATTGTAATGTAATTATAGTCTAATTTTTTTAAAGGAACAAAATAAATCAATCAAATCAGAAAGAAAAAAAAAAAGACCACAGTGGCGGCACACAAGCCTTCTTTTGCCCAGTGTAATCTACTGGTACTGCAAGTATTAGCTACCACAGCGTTTCCAGCTAATGGAAAGCTAACGTGTGATGAGTACTTGGTTCCCATCCCCTGACACCGTGCACACACACTCACACACATCCAGCCTTCTCCAAATTCAGTTTTGAACATGTTGAGTGAGATATCTGTTACTCAGCCGAGGAGGGAATGCAGAGGAGGAAGGGGGATATACAGGATAGGAGTTCTGGAGAGAAGACTGGGCTAGAGATAAAAATCAAGGGATGTAACAAGAACGTGTGCTAAGGTGCTTCAGTCATGTCCGACTCTTTACAACCTATGGACTGTAGCCCCCCAGGCTCCTCTATCCATGGGATTCTCCAGCCAAGAATACTAGAGTGGGTTGCCATTCCCTTCGTCAGGGGATCTTCCCCACCCTCGTCTCTCACATCTCCTGCATTGGCAGGCGGGTTCTTTCCCAGTGTCGCCACCTGGGCAGCCACGGTGAGAATACTGCGGTAGAATGAACGCCTTAGCCTCACCACACCTCACAGTTTTTGCTATGTCACTAAACATGCTGCCTTGTTTCAGTTAACATTTTTTTTCTCATTACCAGACTTTCTTGATGAAGAAATTAGTGTGTTACAGAGAACTATATTCAATATCCTGTAATAAACCAGAATGGAAAATAATCTTAAAAAGTAATATATATATAAAATATATAACTGAATCATCTTGCTCTGCAATCTATGGGGTCTCAAAGAGTTGAACACGACTGAGCTACCGAACAACAACAATACAGCAGAAATTTACAACATTGTAAATCAACTAGACTTCTAGGAAATAAATCTTATAAAAAATCAAGGGATGGTTCGTCAGCAGACTGAGTGACTCCTGAGACCAGATCCAGAGATGGCTCACTCTATGTAACTGGTGGCCGTGAACAGGACCCTTTCCCTGTCTGAGCCTCATCTCCCCATCTGTAGAATAAAGGGGAGAGATGAGATGATTTTTAAGGTTCCTTCTAGCAAAATATGCTTGTGATTTGAAAGATTCTTTTTTAAAAAAAAATTTATTTGGCTGTGCGAGGCCTTAGGGCTCCCCAGGTGACACTAGTTGTAAAGAATCCACCTGCCAGTGCAGGAGACACAAGATCCCTGGGTCAGGAAGATCCCCCGGAGGAGGAAATGGCACCCCACTCCAGTATTCTTGCCTGGAAAGTCCCATGGACAGAGGAGCCTGGCGGGCTACAGTCCACAGGGTTGCAAAGAGTTGGACACGATTGACTGAGTGACTGAGCATGGACACCAAGTCTTGGTTGCGGCACATGGGATCTCTATCTGTGCTGCGGCTTCAGGGGCTTTAGTTGCGGCAGGCAAACTCTTAGCTGCAGCATGTGGGATCTAGTTCCCCAACCAGGGATCGAGCCCGGGCCTTCTGTCTTGGGAGCTAGAAGTCTTAGCCCCTGGACCACCAGGGAAGTCCCTGTGATTTTAGAATTCTAATCACTAAAGTGTTCCCTACCCTCTCAGAGCATACTCCCTGGCAAGATGCGCAAAGTGACAAGGCAGTCGGTCATGGAATCACAAGGACAACAGAGCAGGAGGCTTCTGCTCGGAAGTCAGCCTGGCAGTGGGAACAACAGCATTACACGCTATGGGAATGGTTGGAAAGACTTCTTGGAGGATGGGATGGGGGCTCGGGAAGGTCTGAATTGGAGGAAAGGAAGAAGATTCTGTTGCATATTTTGGAAATGGAATAGATGAAGCACAGAGAAGAAGGGCATGCCATTTAAAAGTGTTTAACTGAAGAGAGTTGAATAAACTATTTACAAGAGATATGGACAAAGTTCTGGGAACCATGAAGGAACAGTTGAAGCACCCAGGGCTCAGCCACAGTGAGGAAGCAAGGGCACACTGTGAGGTCAGGGGAGAGAATGCTTTTACCAGAACTTGGGCAGGGCTGGAGAGGTGGAAGAGGGGCTGTCTGACAAGAGGGACAGCCGTGGAGGACTAGAAAGCAGAAAGGGAGCAAGGTAGTTAATGCTCAATCTTCTCTCTCTCCTCCTGCTTTGGGATCTCCAACCAGTGCCTCCCGTTGGACAAGCCAAACAGAAGGCCAGGGCAATGGAGTTCTGGTGGTGCAGTCCACAGAGGTCATATCGCAGGTCATGGAGGAAAACAGAGCGGGCAAATGATGAATCTGGTGGGAGACGGGGCAAACGAAGAATAACCAGCACATAAGATATCTAGAGAAGAGTTCAGTATGAATTCTTTCCAAGAAGATTTGCTTTCCCTCTGCCCAAACGTGAAAGTTGCTCTGAGTCTCAGGATTCCTGAGACTGTGTCTTAGGGTGCTAATGAAGAGTGCCACCTGGCACATGGAGGGCCAACCCCAGGGCCTGGTCCATGTTGGGGGCTCCATGTACGTTACTCACGTTCTTCTTTCCTACACGTGCCTAAATGGCCCTTTGCCGCATTACCCCTCCAGGTCTGATTCTCCAAGTGATCTAATAAGCTGCATATCTGTCTCCTTCCACTGTTCTATTCATTCATTCATTCACAAGTGGTATTTACTGGGCATCAGGTGTGATTGCGGTGGACACCACAGTGGACAGTGCAGACGTGTTCCCTGCCCTTTTTCTTCCCTTCTTCACAGAACTGTCTCCGTCTCTCTGATTTGTCTCCTCAGTTCCTCCCTCCTGATTCGCACTGACTTTATATCTTCAACATCTCTCTATCATCCACTCTGACAGAATTGTGAGAATGGCCCTGGAAGGAAAGCTGCTGCTTACTTTTCTGAGGGCCACTGAGCCCAGTGCACACAAGAAAAGAAAGGAGTTGCTGGCTTTATTCTGACCATGAGTCACACAGGAACCAGCTACACAGCCATGCATGCAAGAGAGAAGGCTCCATCAAAAGAGGCAGAGATGTAAAGACACTAAGAACCCAGAGCCTTTCTGAGCTGTCCATCAGAACACCATGAACATGGGCACGGTCAGACGTCACCAGATCCAAAAGAAAGAAAGAAAGTGAAGTCACTCTGTCATGTCTGACTCTTTGTGAGCCTAGGGAGTGTAGCCCACCAGGCTCCTCTGTCCATGGGATTTTACAGGCAAGAGTACTGGAGTGGGTTCCTTCTCCAGAGGATCTTCCTAACCCAGGGATCAAATCTGGGTTTCCTGCATTGCAGCCAGATGCTTTACCATCTGAGCCACCATGGAACCAGATCCAAAGAACCTCTTAACTCAGTTTCATTCCAGCCTTTTGTGATGTTGCTCCTTGCCTTGCCATTCTATTCAAAGTTCCACCCTTGCTCCAGGACTCAGTATTTCAATCTGTAACATGAAGAAGTTGGACAAGATGAATTTTAAGTTCTCATAAAAGAGTCTGGCTCAGATATTTTGAATCTATAGATGTGGAAGACTAATGAGAACTTTAGAGCTGATTTTATGGTTTTGTATATTCTGGCAACTTCAACCCTTTTCAAGAAGGTTGAAGATTGTGCAGTCTGGGTAATTTTTCTTCTGAGTTTCCACCCAATCTATCCTGGAAAGGAGCCAATACAATTATTTTTCTACCAGGGGGCTTTAGTAGGCCTCCAAATTTGTAAATACCGCAAAAAGAGTGTGAATCAAAGAGCAACGGCTAGCTGGCACATTAGCATCTGAGCCCAAGGACCGGAGTGGTCCTTAAAGTATCTAAGCAGCTTGTGTGCGTGCACACTAAGGCAGTTCAGTTGTGTCCAACTCTTTGTGACCCTATGGACTATAGCCCACTAGGCTCCTCTGTTGTTGGGATTCTCCAGGAAAGAATACCGGAGTGGGTTGCCATGCCCTCCTGCAGGAGATCTTCTGGACCCAGGGGTCAAAACTGCATCTCCTGTGGCTCCAGCACTGGAGGCAGAATCTTTACTACTGAGCCACTGGGCAAGGCCCCGGTCCCTAAAGGGTCTGCTAAACTGAAGGTTTAGTCATACTGGCTATCAAAAGAATCAAACTGAACTTGGTGAGAAGCTGAACCTGGAGAATATTAATACATACTTGCAATAATAATAGCTCTTCTTTGAATGCTTACAACATGCCAGACACTTTATTAGGCAGTCAAAAAGAACCTCATTTAATCTTTACAACCCTCTGGGGTAGGTATTATTATTATTATTCCCAAGATACAGATGACAAGCTGAAATTTAAAGGCTTAAGTAACTTGCCCCAAGTCCCTCAGCTATTAAGCGAAGGATCTGGATGGAGGATGGAAACCCAGGTCTGTCTGACTCTGAGATCCCTGAGTAAGCACCAGCTATGCTCTCTGAGCCCCAGTGGACTTGGGAAAGTTTCAATTCATCATGTCTGCCTCTGAGGGATGGCTCAGTAGGATCACAGTGTTCCCAATTTAAAGACCTCTGGGATAAACTCTGCAGATTTTCTGTGTTCATTACCCCATCTCGACTGCACTAATGCCTCAGCTACCCCTCCTTCCCCTGTTTCCAGAGGTCTCTGGGCTATGTTAATATGTCTATTTACTAACTCGCTGGCTCCACACTCTCTAGCTGTTTCATTTGGTGTCATGTCTAAATTCTTTAGGAGTCTGCAGGAGGGGATGACAGCCAGAAGGCAAAGGCCAGGCAAAGGATATCCAAAAATGTGATACACAAACTCTTTTTGCAACCCACAGGATTCTTCAAAATGCATCTTGATACGGAGATGATCAACATGGGCTTTGGAGTCAGTTAAACCTGGATTCTAAAAGTGGTTCTGAAGCTTCATCCGAGTTACGTCTCTCTCTCTGCATCTTAGCTCCCTCATATGTATGAGGGAGGAAGACACCCATCCAAGGTTAGTTTTAGCACTCCTGTAGATCATGCATCTGCTGGGTTTAGCACAGTGCCTAAACAGTAAAGAATCCGCCTGCAATGCAGGAGACCCGGGTTCGATCCCTGGGTCAGGAAGTTTCCCCTGGAGAAGGGAACAGCTACCCAATCTAGTATTCTTGCCCAGAGAATCCCATGGACAGAGGAGCCTGGCGGCCTACAGTCTATGGGGTCACCAAGAGTCGGACACGACTAAGCAAGTAACATTTTCACTTTTTTTCACTACCACACACAGTAAATGCTCCAAAGTGGTAGCTGCTATTTGGAGTAGGCACTCACTGGCTGCCAGCTCAGTTTCTTCTCACTTACACTGTGCTGGGTGAATGGTGCCTCGTTCTTTCTGATAGGTTCAAAAGTGTGCCTGCCACCAGAACTCTCTTCAGACGTTGCTCCCTTTCCCACCTCGTGAGCAGAAATAGTCTAATGTCCTTAAGAAGTCTGATTAACCAAGCACTATGAATTAAGCACAACGATGCTTTGGTATCACACAGCACTAAACTAATCACAGAGGAACACTCTGATTGTGGAGAAGCGCATCTAGTTGAAGAGAGAAGACCAAGTAAGTCAGAAAGGGAAAAGCAACTATCATGCATTAACATATGTGTGCGGACTCTAGAAAAATGATGAACCTGTTTGCAGGGCAGGAATCGAGATGCAGACATAGAATGGATTTGCGGACACAGCGGGGGAAGGAAAGGGTGGGAAGACCTGAGAGAGTAGCATGGAATGCTTATGCTACCAAGTGTCAGCACAGGGAGCTCAGTTTGTGCTCTGTGTTGACCTGAGAGAGCGAGGGGGTGGGAGGGAGGCTTTAGAGGGAGGTGATATATGCATACATATAGCTGATTCACGTAGTGGTATAGCAGAAACTGATACAACATTGTAAAGCAATTATCCTCCAATTAAAAAAACAACAAAAAAAGACCAATACCCATGATAGAACTAGGCTGTGAGAATACAAGACTGCATAACTCATGGCTCTGCTGGTACAGGGAACAAATGCTGAAGTTAAGACTCAACTTACTGGCTCTTCCAAATCCCTGACAGATCTTTATCAGAGGTTTTAGAGAACTCGGGAATCTCATACTTGGTTAAAACACAACTAACCTGGCAGGATCTTATTGCTGGCACTCTGTGTGGGTGTCCTCGCACGGGCAGTGGCAGTGATTTGTGTGTGGGCTGTTGTTTCCATTTCCAGAGGGCAGAGCTCATGTTTGGGCTAGTAGGGTGTTTCCCACTCAATAAACAAAAGGCTGCCACAACAGGATGGGGGCAAAATGGTGAAGGGAAAGATCATTGAACTAGAGGTCAGAGGACCTGGCTCCTAACTCCATCATGACCACTAACTCCTTGTATGACCTTGAACAAGTCTCTTGCCCTTCTGTTTATAAAAATAAGAGTGATAGCCAGAGAGGGATATTTGAACTGTGTTCCCTGTTATCCTAGGGTTTCTAGAAGTTCCGGAACTTCAAGGGCACCAGTGTGTCAAGAGGATGAGTGAGTGGTGGTTGGGATTCTATGTTGTCCCCATCTCATTTTTCCCTACCTTCAATCAGAACAGGCCCCACTTACATCTTTTTACACACTGAAGTTCTACAGTAGCTTTCTTGGAAAATCATCTAACTTGTCTCTCTCTGTCATGTTCCTTTTCCATAGAGGTCAGCTGAGTCCCAGAGAAATAAAGCAACTTGAGCTTTATTTGACCAAGGTCATCCCATAAGTGGCAGAGATGGTACTAAGGTCTCTTTTCTGATGACACTGATAATTATATGGTTGTCCAGGGATAATGTCACTTCCCATATCCTGATGATTTGAAACATATATGGCTCCTAAATTCTGAAAAGGGGCAAGTTGAAGGTCGGGCAGTGAGTATGGGCTCCAAATCCATCAGCAAAGACAGCTGAGTGCCAGCTCTGCAAAGTTCACCTGAAGTCCAGGCAGCACCCAATGGAGAAGCTGACTCCACTCCCCACTGACAAAGAAGGAGACCCAGCCAAAGCAGAGACCCATTGGTCGGTCACTGGGAGCCTTCTAGAATACTTGTCAATTTCTCTACCCTGTACTTCTTTAGCCTCATCCCCAAAGTCAGTATGACAGCAAAGTTTCTTTACCCTTATTTTTAAAATAAATAGACATTAATTTTCAAAGAAAAAATGAGCAGAAGGTACAGAGTACCCCCCTTCTACTCTTAGATTTGTGTGATACATTTGTTACAATCAATGAACCAATATTGACATATTATTATTAACTAAAGTCCAAAGTTTTCATTAGAGGTCCCTCTTTGGGTTGTATGCTCTCTGAGTTTTGACAAATGCTTAATATCATGCATCCATCATTACAGTATCATACAGAACAGTTTCACTGCCCCCCAAAATCCCCCTCTCTTCTCTCCATGCCCCAGGCTCTCGGCAACCACTGGTCTTTTTACTGACTCCATAGTTTTGCCTTTTCCAGAAGTCGTATTGTTGGAATTATACAATATATAGCCTTTTCAGACTGGTTTCTTTCACTAAACAATATGCATTTAAGTTTCCTCTGTCAGCGAAAATAATAATAATAATATAAGAGGCTGCAAATAAGAAAATAGCTTATTTGGAGATTTTAAGACTTGCAGTTTGGGAGACAGAGATTAACTCCAAAGGAGTGTTCCAGGGAAGAGAGAGAGTCAGGAGCTTATAAAGACAAAAAGCCATGAGGTTGTTAAAAGTTGCCTGATGAGAACTGTGATTGATTCTGATGAGTCAGAAAATATTTGTCCTTAAGGACTCAAGAGCTGTTTTAGGGTGGGGGTCTCATAAATAGACAGACTTCACACGCTATTTTAGAGTAAGTGTCCGATAAGTATCTTGAGTTTCTGGCAGAGGTTCTGCATGACTTCACTAGGTCAAAACGTCAGATTCCATTCAGCCTGAGACGTGCATAAATCACACTTTTTACTGGCCTGCCAACTCCATTTAGAGAGCTCTCCTAGCAACACCAAGTCCATTTTGATTTTCCTTTCACACCTCCATGTCTTACAGTGGTTTGATAGCTCTTAAAAAAAATGCTGTCATATCTCATTGTATGGATGTACAGTATAGCACAATTTATCTATTTATCTACTGAAGGACATCTTGTTCACTTTAAATTTTGACCCTATGAATAAAGCTGTTCTAAACATTCATGTGCTTTTGTGTGGACATAACTTTTCTACTCATTTGGATAAATACCCAGGAGTGTGACTGCTGGATCACATGCTAAGAGACTGTTTATTTTTATAAGAAACTACCAAACTGTCTTCCAAAGTGGCTGTCCCATTTTGCATTCCCACTGTCATAGTATTTTAACTGGCTATTAAATGTTGTTCCAAGTCAAGAAAAAATTTAAACTCTAAATTATTAACATGAGTTTTACTGTTCATTTTTATATTGTGCAATGCCAGTTTTAAATGGAACTATCAAAACATTTGCTCATGTGCAGAACACCGAAATTACACAATTTGTATTTTGTAGTTTGTACATGTATTTGTTGGAGAAGGGAATGGCAACCCACTCTAGTACTCTTGCTTGGAGAATTCAATGAACAGAGGAGCCTGGTGGACTACAGTCTGTGGGATCGCAGAGTCAGACATGACTGAGCAACTAACACACACATATACACACACATGCATATCTATTTCATTCTCACCCAAAGAGGAAGCACTGCACAAAACTAACTCAAGTGGTTTTGATATGTGCATATTCTACCCAAATTCTCTTCCTTCAATTTAGTAAGCAAGAAAAGATCCAAAAGACACAGAACCTGTCAATTGCCCTGTCACACTGTAAATGGTTGACTAATATAGAGATGTAAAGGAGTTAAGAAAGATCCCCCTGTTGTTCTGTTTCTGAGAACGCCATGCTTTCTTTCTGCCTTTAAGGCAAGGTGATTTGCATGGAAAGCAGTTTTTCAACTTAGTCGGTGGTAGTCCTATTAATATGAAACAGGAGTAGGGAATTCTGGTGTTCAAAGAGATTCAAAGCCCCCAGCTTTCATGACACACTTCTCTTGTACTCATTTTGAGTCTCATTGAACTGCCACGCTTGGTGCACACTGGAATTCAGAGCTCCCGGGGCATTCCAAACACTCTGTGTGAATGGGACGGTGCGGAATGGAGGACACACACATTGCACGGATCTGCTCTGTTCATGAGCAGGCTCCAAGACCTAAGTTTGCAGATAAAATTATTGTAAATTTCAAGATGGCCAGCAGAGCATTGGATGAAGCCCAGAGCCCTTCTGTGTGTGGAGCTTGATGAGACTGCAAAGGTTGAGCATCCATGAAGCTGGCCCTGAGTTTCCTTGAGGACATTCTTCTCCATTCAGGTCATAGCTCTGTCCTGCCTCTCTGTTGGGTCACCCCCTTCCCTCATTCACTTCCAGGAGGTCACAGGAACAGAGCTCTTTCTCCTGTCATCTATCTGCCTGATGATCAAACCAGAAAACTGAATATTGCCTTGCATCCTCTCTCTCCCTCTAAGTCCATATTCGCCCACCAGCCCCTATCAATGCTGCTCTGGAAGCATCACTTGACTCCTCTCTCCTCCCGTGTCCACTGCCGTCACCTGGTTCTGCTTACAAACCTTGCAAATAGCTGCCTGACGGATTTCCCTGCTCCCACTTCCTCCTTCGGGTGGAACCCCAGACAGCAGCCAGAGCCATCTAGCTAAGAATAAAATTGAATCAGGTTGCTTTCCTGCATAAGATCCTTTGATGGCCCCCAGAGTTCTCAAGATCAAGGCTCACTCTGACCTGACTTCTAGACTCTCTCTCGTCTGGCTCCTACCTCTCTTTTCAGCAACACTTTCTCACTGTTCACCTCTTATTTCTGGTGAACATGCTGAACAATGAACATTTCTCTGAACTTATCTCATTTTCCCTTCCTTCAGCTATTTTTACTCATTCCTCTCAAGCCTCAGTTATATCTCCCCCTGCCATGTCTATATCACACCCATCATATAACACTTCCAGTGCTACATCAGCAGGAGTTATCTGCATCTCTCACCAGACTCTAAGCTCCTGAGAGCACAAGGATCTTGTCTGAATCACTATAGTCTCCAGCACATCGAGTGCAGTGACTTTCACAGAGTCATCACTCCACAAAAAAATGTGTCAAAAGAATAAGCTCTTTCTGGGCCAGCTGTGGCCACATGTCACAAGTGAGATAAAAGCTCCTTAGCAGGTGATGGGGTGAGTTGAGTGGTACTCAGCCCATCTCCTCATGTCCCTGGGGCCAGCCTTGGCTAATTCATTCACATTCCTTGGCAGGCTGTGCATGATTCTTTATGAGGGTTTTCTGGGCAAATGCTTAGCAACTTTCCATTTGTCAACAACAAGCCAAGAGGCTAAAGGCCAGAGAGAATTACCAACCTGTTTGTGAAATCAAGATTTTCAAGGATATCCCTTTGTTTGACCCAATCCAGAGCTTTTCCAAGTGGGGTCCACCTAATCTGACAGAGCGATAGAGAGGGAAAGGAAGGAGGGTAATTTATGTCATTTCCATGAGAAAAATGTCAATACTGCACCCAGAATGGTTAATCCAGAATGCAAGAGCAAGCAGTTACTCAGAATCAATTTAACACTTTGCTCAAAGCACCTCAAATTGTTGCAAAACCTCTCTGTGCTATTTTTAAAAAAGGAGGGAGAAAAACAAAACAAAACAAAAACCCAGCAGTTTGGAGTTGGGAACAAAGAGTCCCAGAATAATTGTATTTCCACACCATAGTCACAACAGAATAATCCTACGGAAATGCTTTTTAGTTAACAAGTCCATTTTCTTACTTGTCTCTTTGGGTCCTTGTGATAAGGGAAGAGTTCCTTGCAGCCTGTGATACCAAGTCCAAATCCTCTGCCTGCTTCGAGGTCATCCTTGATCTCAGAGTTTGTCTCTGCCCTGTGTCTCCCATTCCCAAGTTAGGCAGCCTCCACTACTTGGATACATGTTCTACAAACACAGGCGCCCATGGTCTTCATGGCTTCCACGGGCACTCTCTACTGCAATAGCTCTCGCTCGGTCTTTGCTGTTTTCTTTTGTTTGCTTTTAATATGTATATATAAAATTTGCCTTTGGTGTTCTGCAGTTTTGCTATTGTAAGTCTTAAAGAATAGTTGGTTTTCTTTCTCAGGTTTGGGGTTTGTTGTGAGTCCTGAATCTAAACATTTTCGTGTGCTGCATGCTGAGTTGTGTCCAACTCTTTGAGGCTCTATGGACTGCAGCCCACCAGGCTCCCCCGTCCATGGGATTTTCCAGGCAAGAGTACTGGAGTGGGGTGCCACTTCCTCTTTCAGGGCATCTTTCCAACCCAGGGATTCAACCCATGTCTCTGTGTTTTCCTGTGTTGGCAGGGAGGTTCTTGACCATTGAGACTGCTGCTGCTGCTGCTGCTGCTGCTAAGTCTCTTCAGTCGTGTCCGACTTTGCGCGACCCCATAGATGGCAGCTCACCAGGCTCCGCCGTCCCTAGGATTCTCCAGGCAGGAATACTGGAGTGGGTTGCCATTTCCTCCTCCAATGAATGAAAGTGAAAAGTGAAAAGTGAAAGTGAAGTCGCTCAGTCGTGTCCGACTCTTAGTGACCCCATGGACTGCAGCCTATCAGGCTCCTCCGTCCATGGGATTTTCCAGGCAAGAGTACTGGAGTGGGGTGTCATTGCCTTCTCGAAGATGCCTGAGAACTGATGAAAGATAAGAATGTTTAGGGGGCAGCCCCCTAAACATTCTTATCTTTCATCAGTTCTCAGGCATCTTCCCTTCACACATGGCCTTACCCCATTCTCTCATTTTATCTTCTGGAACTCGTATTAGATATATGGGAGACTCTCATTTTCTTCTCTGTATCTCCTAGTATCCATTTCATAGTTTCCATCTCTGGGCTCCCTCTGACGATTTCCTGGGTTTACCTCTAAGTTAGTCCTTCTTTCTTCAGCTATGTCTAATCTACCACTTAGTTTGTTCACTGTTTTTAATTTTAATGAGCATTTTTTTAATTTTTAAGAAAAGTACTATTTGTTTTATTTTTTAATGGTTTAATGCTTTTATTTTTAACTGAACAAGAAATATATAATTTTTTTCTTGTTGTAAATAATTTAAAAGCCTACAGAAATCTAGTCTCTTCTCACATCCTGTTACTGACTCACCTGTCATTAACAGACATTCTTTCTAGATATTTACTGTTTGCAATTTTATACCTATCCTAATATATACACATGATATCTTAATATAAATGTATGTATATTTGCTTTATTTTTTAGGTCTGCCTTATTTTGTTTACTTTCTAGATATGTATTATGATTTTGAAACCTTACTTTATGCTATTAGTCATTTTAATAGCATGTTAGCTTGTGATCTCCTAGGATGATTCTATAATCTAAGGTTCTGGGAAGTCGAGCTCTATTGTTTATTGGATCTGTGGATTCTGGTTCATGGTTTTTCCTTGTGTGTTGTGTAATTTCAGATTGTGAGCTCATCTTCAGTAGGGATTTAATCTAGAGAAACTGGTATCATCAAAGTGTTTACTTCTAACATACTATCATCGGCCCAAACCAAATTTTATGTTATTTCCTAGCCCAGGGGTTTCTAGGTTGTACAGGAACTATTTATTCAAACCCCAAACCCACTAAAGACTCATGCCAGTGGTTTTGAATTCTTAAGGGAGACATTTTCCCCTCCTGACCTAGAGCTCAGTTCAACATAAACAAGCTTTCTTCCCATTTTTTTAAAGCTAGAGATTGACTATTTCTGGTCTACAATTGTTTAAAGGACGGTGTCCTTCTATGATCTTGGCTTTATGTGGAAGTCTTGCCAACACTCCACTTCCCAGAGGCTCAAGATCTTGTTTCTTGTCCCTGAACAGTATGAAAACCCAAGCCCTTGTGTAAATAAAACTGGCTGTCACACCAGCATCCTCCTTTAACCCCATGGGACTGCAAAGGACAGCCATGTGCTTACTTTCTAACTTTCAGTTCCCTCTTGGTTTCTGGCTCCTGGAGGTTTTTTGTACACTCAGTCTTGTTAATTAACAGGTAGTATTTCTTGTATGTAAGCACCACACACCATGCTAAGTGCTTACACATATTAACTTATTTAACTGCAGTACTACCTCTTGAGGTAGGTACTATTTTATCAGCTTCACTTTCATGTAAGAAAATTGAGGCCCAGAGAAGATGAGTAACATGCCCAAGGTCTCATGGCTAGTGAGTGAGGAAGCTCAGACTGAAACTTAGGCAACCTGCTTCAGAGCCTGTGTTCTTCGTCAATAACTCTACACCACTTTCTGATTTAGGACGTGTAGGTGTTTTTGTAATGGGAAAATAGACTCCATATTTTATTTTCACACTTTCTCCCCAAACTAAGTGAAGAATAACTGCATGAGTTGACGTGCTTTCTGTTAAGCAGACAGGCAGCTTGGCGATTTTTACCACCTAGTCTCATAAAGTTGAAGCCTATATCTTGAGGGAGAAGCTGAAATCCAAGCTCTATCATGGGCACTTCTGCTCGCACAAAGGACTCAGATTTGGGGAAATTTTAGTCCATTGGAGTCATCACAGACTTTAGAGACACGACTTGGACCATAGATGATCTGCATCAGAATAAATCCTAGATACTTCTTAAAAATGCAGACCTTGGGATCCTACCGCAAACCTACTGAGTCAGAACTCCTAGGGCTGGGCCTAAGAATCTGCCTTTTAAAAATAATCTCTCTCTCTCTCAAAAAATTAACCTCTCCATCAGGCTCTCTTTCTAATGATCACTGGAGTTTGAGATACTGCTCAGAATTTGCACTGGGTCTACACTCCTTCTCAAGATGAGACCATGACAGGCCCATCAAAGCCCCTTTCCCTTCCCTTTATGATGTAGGATCACATACTGAACATACAGATGACAAAGCAAGCCCACAGAAGGTGACTCTCTGCTGGACTCCATGGCTCTGGGTCTCCCCCACCCCGCAAGCACCTCCTTGTGATATAATTAATTGTCGTGATGACTGCTCTATCTTCCCAGATAGTCTGTACAGGTAGAAAATATTCCATAGTCAGCTTTATGTCCCCAGTGCAAACCATGGAACTTGATACAGGGCCATCACTCAATGTTGAATGGATGGATACATTGATTTGAATTGCTCAAGAGCCACCTGCTAATCAGTGATAATGTGAGGGCTAGAGTGCAGGAGTTAATTTTCCCTGGAAGATTTTAAATCTTCCCACCCTGATATCCCAGCAGCCATTTCTCTCCCATTCTTTTAGAAGGAAATGAGATTTCCTTTTTTTTTTTTTCTGCCCAAAGTAGGTCTGAGGTGTGTAACAGCCACTCATTCCTGCTCACCCCTCATATCCCACTGTGATACAAAGATTGCTGTCCAGACCCCTCACTGGGAGGGGAGTGAGGGCAGACCATTTAAAGGCTGTGACGCAGGAATCATTCACAAGTGTGATGGCCCAGACAATGATGAAAAGGGCTCAGAAAAAACCTTCATGCTTGTTGGTGCTGGAAGGCAAAGAAGCTGGGCTGAAGTGCCAGTAAGTTCTCACGATGTTCCTCCTCCAAATATGACCCCCTTTGACCTGTAGGCTTGCTCCCTTGTGTCTGCAGTTCTAGTGAAAGCTGGCAAGAGACCCCACATCCGAGAACCTAACTGCTAGTCCCTGTCAGCACTCCCAGCCCACTGACATTTCTCCAAAGGACCTCAGTCCACACACTGTTCTTTATACCAGGACTTGCCCCAGGAACTCAGCCCCAGTTTTACCATCTTGCTTAGCTCCTCCTCTGGGAAAAGGTTGTTGTCGTTATTGTTTAGTTGCTAAGTCATGTCCGGGTCTTTTGCAACCCCATGGACTGTAGCCCACCAGGCTCCTCTGTCCATGGGAATTTCCCAGGCAAGAATACTAGGGTCGGTTGTCATTTCCTCCTCCAGGGTATATTTCGACGCAGGGAATGAACCTGCGTCTTCTCATTGGCAGGCAGATTCTTTACCACTGAGCCACCTGAGAAGATGGGGTTTACTGAAGTCTCCTGGTTTGTTTCTGCATGGAACGCCTATACACCCGGCACTATCTGGGTTCCTCTGCAGGTTATTGAGATAAACAGAAGGTGGACCCCACCCTAACTGTTCAGATGGAAGACAGGCACTCACACCCACTTAACACACCCTTAACCAGGTTATCACTCAGGGGACATTTCAGGCCTCACCTTCTCCTGCCTCCACCCTTTGATTTCTCTCTGAGGGAATCATATCTTGGGTGGTATTGTCTTAGCACTCACAGGGCCTACGTGACAAGGGGCATGGACGCTGTGGAGGTGATCTGCATGCTTCAGGCCCAGAGAATCCCAGGCCTCCCTCCAGAGCATCCCTGCACAGGAATCTAGAAAGAGCAAGACTGCTCCTGCCTCCCTCTCATGTCTCACTCCCGCTCTGTCTGTCTGTCTACACTCTCTTCACCTCCCTTGTGTCATCTCTGACTCACAGTTGACTGTGTGTCTCAGTTTTCACTAATCTGCAAACCTCTTGTGATGCTGTTGCTGGTATGTTGGCAAGAATGGAGACTCTCAGCAGTCATCAGCTGCTCCCACTCCCTGCAACAAACTTCCTGGGAATTAGGAGGCCAGTGGGTTCCAAGACACTGTGATATCAAATGTCAAGGGGTCTGCCTAGCAGCTTCCTGTCCTCTGTACATGGACATTTGTGTTTGTTTACTTGTTTGTTCAGATGTATTTATTTAAGACAAAAAAGGAAAGTGTTGGTTCAGGTGTGAGCTGAAAACTGCTGCATGGAGCTGAGGCATGATGAGGAGACATAAAATATTTCCCCAGGCCCCACCTTCTCTCTCCTCATCCGTCTCTCAGCTCTGCTAACTCTGTTTGGCTCCTGTTCTCCTCCAGGGTCGCAAGACAGTCAAGCAGTCAAGCCCTCACCTCACCTCCAGTCCAATACCAATGGAAGTGCCAGGACTGATTCTCACTGGCTCTAACTGGCTGGATTTGATCATGTGACCACGCTGAAATTACCACCATTGTCAATAGAGCACAGTTCACCCATCATTCTCAGACCTGATCTTCCTATGACACCCTCTTGAGTTGGCTCCACCAGGCCCACACAGACCTTCCAGAAGGTCTGAGAAAATGAAGGCAAATGTTTGTAACAACTAATATTTTGAGCACCATAAGCAGTTCACATGAGTTTTGTTGCTTAGTACCCACCTCTAAGGTATCTATGTTTAATGATAAGAAAACTCAGATTTTACCCCAAATGGTGGAGAAGGGATGAGAACCCAGCTCTCCCTGATTTCGGAGTCATTCTCCCTCCATTTTACCTGCACATCACTCCACTTTACAAACTACGCAGGCTTGAAAACCCAAGGTCTCTTGCCACCTCTCTTTCTCCCTTATTCCCAGGGTCAGCTGTCAGCAAATCCTGTTGCCTTTCCCTCCCCCACCCCGACACATTTGGGCTCTACTCCATCTGCCCCTGCCCTAGGCAGCCCTCATCACCTCTCTCCCAAATAAAGACAATAGCTTCCTAAGGGATCCTGGAGTCCCTACCCCAGGACCCCACACTGATGAGCTCAGGCTGGATGCTGGTCATAGACCGGCCTCATTTAACTTTTTTTAAACCAACATTTCTTAACTGGTGGAGCAGGTGGCACTAGTAGTAAAGAATTTACCTGCCCATGCAGCAGATGCAAGAGACCTGGGTTCAATCCCTGGGTTGGGAAGATCCCCTGGAAGAGGAAATGACAACCCACTCCAGTATTCTTGCCTGGAAAAACCCCATGGACAGAGGATCCTGGTGGGCTACACTCCATGGGGTCATGAAGAATCAGACCGCTTGAGCCCTTGCTTTTGTTTTGTTTTTTTTTTTTTTAATTGGTGGGAGATTCCTCAAATTCAATTATTATTTCCAGTTTCTCTTAAAAATTGGAAGAACTGGAAAGGTTTTTTGCAAGTTTTAAAGTTTTCTGACTTCAGTTTCCCACCTAAACTGGAGATAGTAATACCACCTGAGAGGGTTGCTGAGATGATCATGTGGAGACTTGTACAGAGAAGGTACACTCAAATGGGCTCTTTCAGTTCAGTTCAGTTCAGTTCAATCGCTCAGTCATGTCCGATTCTTTGCGACCCCATGAACCGCAGCACGCCAGGCCTCCCTGTCCATCACCAACTCCCGGAGTCCACCCAAATCCATGTCCCTTGAGTTGGTGATGCCATCCAACCATCTCATCCTCTGTCATCCCCTTCTCCTCCTGCCCTCAATCTTTCCCAGCATCTGGGTCTTTTCCGATGAGTCAGCTCTTTGCATCAGGTGGCCAAAGTATTAGAGTTCCAGCTTCAACATCAGTCCTTCCAATGAACACCCAGGACTGATCTCCTTTAGGATGGACTGGTTGGATCTCCTTGCAATCCAAGGGACTCTCTCATGAAATGATGGGACAGGATGCCATGGTGTATTGTCACCCTACTTATTTAACTTATATGCAGAGTACATCATGAGAAACACTGGGCTGGAAGCACAAGCGGGAATCAAGATTGCCAGGAGAAATATCAATAACCTCAGATATGCAGATAACACCACCCTTCTGGCAGAAAGTGAAGAGGAACTAAAGAGCCTCTTGATGAAAGTGAAAGAGGAGAGTGAAAAAGTTGGCTTAAAGCTCAACATTCAGAAAACGAAGATCATGGTATCCGGTCCCATCACTTCATGGGAAATAGATGGGGAAACAGTATCAGACTTTATTTTTTGGGGCTCCAAATCACTGCAGATGGTGATTGCAGCCATGAAATTAAAAGACTCTTACTCCTTGCAAGGAAAGTTATGACCAACCTAGACAGCATATTAAAAATCAGAGACATTACTTTGTCAACAAAGGTCTGTATAGTCAAGGCTATGGTTTTTCCAGTAGCTGTGTATGGATGTGAGAGTTGGACTATAAAGAAAGCTGAGTGCCGAAGAATTGATGCTTTTGAACTGTGGTGTTGGAAAAGACTCTTGAGAGTCCCTTGGGCTCCAAGGAGATCCAACCGTCCATCCTATAGGAGATCAGTCCTGGACGATCATTGGAAGGACTGATGTTGAAACTGAAATTTCAATCCTTTGGCCACTTGATGCGAAGAGCTGACTCATTGGAAAAGACTCTGATGCTGGGAGGGATTGGGGGCAGGAGGAGAAGGGGACGACAGAGGATGAGATGGCTGAATGGCATCACTGACTCAATGGGTGTGAGTCTGAGTGAACTCCGGGAGTTGGTGATGGACAGGGAGGCCTGGCGTGCTGCGATTCATGGGGTCACAAAGAGTCGGACACGACTGAACGACTGAACTGAACTATGAAAACAACTTCCTGGATTCCTGTAGTGTCTTTCTCTAGGTACCCAAATGGCTCTCACTTGTGGGGTCTCCCCTTGCGATAGTCCTGAGAGGGACTTAAGAGCAGCTCTAGACACCATTATGAGAAAAGAAACAGTACGATCCTGGAAAACTAAGAGGTTTTTTTCCCCCTAAAATCACACCATCAGGTAGAACCAGGACTAACTGTTCCATCCAATACATTATATCAGGAAAGTCTGCCAACTAGTATTTTATAAACATTCTTACAGTGTTTACAAGATGTAAAAACCTTACAATGTTTACAGAAGAGATTCAGATGAGATGGAAGGAGGAAGAGCTGTCTGTTCTATCTGTGACCAGCCACCAAGGGGAGTTACACAAACCTCTGTGAGGCTGAAGGATCTAGGGATGCTCATCACGCCAAGTGCTCCCACTGGAACAATAATATGTCTACTGCCACACCATAACTCTAACCAAATGATGTAATCAATTTCACTGTTAGAGTCATCAGATATGATTATTGGCAAGGACAGCATTATGAAATATTTACAGTGAAGCCATCAAAAACAATGGGGCAGATCTATCTATGTGTACTGAAATAGAGTTTACTAAAAAAGTGCAGAACAATGAAAAAATGGGAAGATCTGGCAATATTAAACCTGCATCTGTCTCCTCCATCCAATAATGCATAAAGCACCATGCCTGCCTTAAAAAGGCACCATGCTTCAGTGACCGAGAGGTAACGAATCCACCTACCAGTGCAGCAAACATGGGAGAATTCGATCCCTGGGCCAGGAAGATCCCCTGGAGAAGGATATGGCAAACCCCAGCCCTACCCAGTATTCTTGCCTGGAGAATCCCATGGACAGAGGAGCCTGGCGGGCTGCAGTCCATGGGGTTGCCAAGAATCGGACACGACTGAGTGACTGAGCACACACAATGCTTCTGTCTGCCCACCTCCCCTTACGGTTCTTTTTTAAAAGTAAGGTTTAAATAGTAGAAGTACTGTATCCACAGATTTTAAAGTCTGGAAGTACCAACGGGGATACAGTGAAAAATCTCCTTAAAGTTCTATCCCACAGCCAAATTGCTCCCCTCTCTTATAGCCTGCCAGAGATATTCTGTACACAGACAGCCAAACACACACACATAGGTACTCATAGTCTGTTTTCCCTTTCTTTATGATAACTCACTAAACTTCCTTTGATAACTCAAGGAAGTTATCTAAACTTCTATGAAGATAACTAAACTTCTACGATAACTCAAGAAACTTCCTTTCTTTATGATAACTCACTAAAAATGATAACTCACTAAACTTCCTGCTGCTTACCTTGCATTTTCTCTTAACATTGTCTCTTGGAGATTAGTTAATATCTGTATAAAAAAGAGCTTTCTCATTGCCTTTGTTGTTTTTGTTTGTTTGGTTTGGTTGGAGGTGGACTTGTTTTTGTTTTTGTTTTAACTGCTGTATAGAATTCCATTCTATGGATATGTCTTAGCGTATTTAACCAACACTCTCCTGATGGACTTCGAGGATATTTCTAATTATTTGCTATTATAAACAATTCCATAACAAATAATCATATGCAAGTGGTATCTCACACATAAATAAGAATAAATTCTAGCAGTAGAATTGCAGGGTCAAAAGTCTGATGTCAAAATGAAGCTTTTATAATTATTTATTTATTTGGCTGCACTGGGTCTTAGTTGCAGATGTGAACTCTTAGTTGTAGCATGCAAATCTATTTCCCTGACCAGGGGTCAAACCTGGGTCCCCTGCATTGGGAGTGTGCAGTCTTAGCTACTGGATCACCAAGGAAGTCCCTAAAATGAATCTTTTCATTGCAGGGGACAAAATATGGTATCAGAAAGATTAAAGATGGCTGGGCTCCAAAATCACTGCAGATGGTGATTACAGCCATGAAATTAAAAGATGCTTACTCCTTGGAAGGAAAGTTGTGAGCAACCTAGATAGTATATTCAAAAGCAGAGACATTACTTTGCAGACTAAGGTCCGTCTAGTCAAGGCTATGGTTTTTCCAGTAATCATGTATGGATGTGAGAATTGGACTGTGAAGAAGGCTGAGCGCCGAAGAATTGATGCTTTTGAACTGTGGTGTTGGAGAAGATTCTTGAGAGTCCCTTGGACTGCAAGGAGATCCAACCAGTCCATTCTGAAGGAGATCAACCCTGGGATTTCTTTGGAAGGAATGATGCTAAAGCTGAAGCTCCAGTACTTTGGCCACCTCATGCGAAGAATTGACTCATTGGAAAAGACTGTGATGCTGGGAGGGATTGGGGGCAGGAGGAGAAGGGGACGACAGAGGATGAGATAGCTGGATGGCATCACTGACTCTATGGGCGTGAGTCTGAGTGAACTCCAGGAGTTGGTGATGGACAGGGAGGCCTGGCGTGCTGCGATTCATGGGGTCACAGAGAGTCGGACATGACTGAGCGACTGAACTGAACTGAACTGAACTGATACTTGCTACACTACACTAACCGAGCCACACTGATGTCTTGTATTATCTCTTCCACCAGACCATAAGTTCAAGCAAGACAAGAATCTGTCTTACTTATCACTGTGTCTTAGAACGTAGTATCAGTAAATAGTTACTAAAGGAAGGAAGAGGGGAAGGAAGAGTTATTCTAAATAGAGGCTAGTCCTTGGGTACTGTGGCCTCAGAAAGGTCCTACTTACCCAAAAGCCCTGATGTTTATGACCTAATCAAGTAAGAAGCCACCAGGCTCCCTAAAAAAGTTCCAAAGTACACTAGAGGGAAAAATAAGAGAAAGTCAACACCAAGGTCAGACTGAAGAAGAGTGAACATATTTTCTTCCGAGACAAGGCGCTGGTTAGATGCCGCTCTCCTTGCTGGCCGGAGTGAGAACAATATTGTGGACGCCAGACTCTTTATTCCAGGAAGGGAAAAGTTGAGACGAAGATAGAAAGATGGTCCATCAGGGGAAAAAATAATCAACCCTCTGGCCTCATTTTAGTTTTAACTAGAGCCACATTTGCTCCCCAGCTTGGCAGACTGATGTTGACAAATGCCTTCTGTTTTCCTTCAGATATTCCCCAGATGGTTTCAGGAGTCCCTGAGCGGTATGTTTTGGCACAAATCTACCCATAGGATCTTCAAGAAATCTCATCCCTAAGCAAATTCAATACAGTAAGTCCCCTACACATGAGCCTACAAGTTGTAAGCTTTCAAAGATGCATACGTGCATTCACATGTCCAGTCATGTGAGTTAGCCCACGTGTCTGACATACATTGCCACATGCATGCATTCTCTACACGTGGTTGTGCTTTTGTGTACTTCGCGTATAGTACTGTATAAAGTACACTAATACAGTATCTTTATTTCAAGCCCAGCATGTCCAGAAGCAAAACGGCAGATAGAGTTGAACCCCGCAGGGAACCAGAACCCATGGCATCAATGTAATCGAGTATGAATGAAACTGCATCCTGCCCTCCACCTTCTGTTGCTGACGGTGCTTCAGCTCTACCACCTCCCACCTCTTCTCCCTCCTCCAGGCAGTAACTCATGTTGCCTGTTCACTTGATGCCAGCCCCTGTATGGCAGCTGTTGTGTTGTCCTACTGTACTCTTCAAGGTACTGGACTGTATGATTAAAACATGTTTCCTATTTTATGTGTTTGTTTTTTATGTATCATTTGTGTGAAAACTATTATAAACCTATTGCAGTACAGTACTGTATCACCAACTCTGTTAGTTGGATACCTAGGCTAATGTTATTGGACTTATCAGCGTACTCTCAGATGGAACTCATTTGTATGCAGGGGACTTACTGTAAAAGAAAATTAACAAGTCCATGGTGCTAGCTAGAATTTTCTCCAAACCTCATTTGAGGCCTGATGCATTTTTCAAAAACGGAAGTCATCAGTAGGCCTGCAGTAAAATTTGTTGAATCCTATGAAAGGATAAAGGCAGAACATTGAAGGTGTCAGAAGATGACTAAGGGTTTGAGAACCTCCTCCCTCCAAACCCAATAAAACCAAGCTTGGGAGGAGGAAGGAGAAGAAGGAGGACCAGGGGAAGAGAGGGCAGGAGAGAGATGGTTCTGCCTGGAGAAGGTGGATGAGCCTGGAAGGGAAGCAGGAGAGCCGTGAGGCAGAAGCTTTCCACACTGTGGTTCAGAGAGTGAGAGAGAGGAAGGGAAGAGAGGAGATGGGAGAAGATGAGAGAAGAGGACAGAAGACAGAGGAAAAGAGGGGAGAAAGGGAAAGGAGAGGAGAGCTGGGGACACCTGAAGACCTGCTGGGCTCCCCAGTACCATCTCTCCAGGCTGAGACGAGCAAACACCTACATCTCCATGGAGTCCGTGAGAGGCTGCCTCCTGGGAGGTTATGGAAACAGGGGTTGCGGGCAGGCCAACTGGAGAGGCGTTTCGGCGACGGTTTGCCCTGGTATGTGAAAAATTTTTCCTGCTTAGATAGTTGGCAAACATTTTAGAGGCAAAATGGAATTTATTAACAGAAAATATTTGTCGAGGATTGTTCTGATTGTTCCCTCCCACCTCCCTCTGTTCTTTTCTTTCTTTCCTCTCTCTCTCTCTCTTTCTTCCCCTTCTCAGGGTGGAGGACTTCAACTAGATTCTTTCATCTTCCTTGGCAGTTTTGATCTTTCAGCCTGGCTCACGGGGAGAGAGTTGGCTTTAGGGGAAATGCTCACCTCCCCACCCCCAACCCCTAACAAGACAGCTTTCTTCTCTATAGGCAGCTTTCTGCCTCAGAAGAGCTTGGGCTGATGCGAAACTGTCTTTCCAGAGGAGTTCCTTCTGTTCCCCTGACATGGACTTGGAGCCCCCCAAGAACTGGGTCTGAATCTATAATTGCTATTAGTGCTGTGGCTTTCATCTTTTTGAGCCTCCATTGCCTTAGAAATAAAATGAGATGGGGGGAAATAATCCTTAGCTCTTGCCACTGTTGAGAAGACAAAATGGGAAGTGTTTATTTTATTAAGTGTCTGGTACAGGGTCTGGTCCAGAGTAAAACCTCAGTACATGTTAGTTCTGCTCCTTCAATACAGGACAGACATCCTGGTAGTAAACTGCTCACAAGGTTAATCAATTTTGGCTTAGAATATGGCACTTTGTGTATCAGTTAATAAAGAAGAGGTGAGACCCAGCCGTGATGAAACCTACATTTAACCAGAGGCAGCAAAAATGGACCATGTTTATTGAGAGTTTACTAAGAACCATGTATTCTAAAAACTTTATGGTGTTATTCCACCCACTCAAGTACCCTCCTATTTTACCAGGGCTTATGGTATAAAAGCGACTGAACCAGCATTGAACCCAGACCATCTGCTTCCCCAGCCTACTTCCTTAACCATAATGGATGCTCCATTGCTACAGCAAATGAAAGGGAAACATGGAGTCATATTCTTGTGGATTGTACAGGCTTGGAGATCAGCTCTTCCAGATTTGTTTTGAGGAAGAGGGTAACAAAGCCCAGAGACAGAAATTCTCACTCAGGGGCCATGGAGCTGAGCTGGTGATGCTGGAGCCAGGAGTGAAAGCTTGGATTCTGGAATTTCAGATCAATGCCTACCACCTAGAAAAAGAGGACCAGTTGAATCTGCTGTAGGGGAGAGCCAGCTGGTTGGTCACATTGTCCCTGAGGATTGTGGGTCTTGACTTAGAGCCCCAGATGGGAATTTAACACTTATTTAACCCACCCCAAACCAAATGTTTTCCCAAGCACCTTGGTTGGGTGCTTGCCATGAGGGGGGGCACGCGGGAGTGCAGACACCATGGGGGAGACCGAGGCGGAGGAATCCTCACTTGTGGAGCTTTGGTCCCGTTGTGCTCATCTCTGATGAGCTGGAATGTTGCAACTGCAGGAACATGACTCCAGAAACCATTGCTGGGCCCTGGGTGAAGACGCACAGGAGGAGGAACCTACGGGGAAGAGGGGTCAGGAAAGACTCATTTGCAATGACCCTAAGGAACCATGGGCAGGGTTCATTGTCTCCCATCTAAGCCATACCTGTACACACAGGTACAGCCATACCAGTTCTCAAAATATAGAAAACGTCATGTACCACTTGGTAAACAGCCAATGCCCTGAGCCCCACTAGTGTCTCAGGCCACAGTACACTCTCTCCCAGCAACTTCATACCACCCTCAGGTCCAGTAACAAAAGACTTTATGTTTGCCCCACCAGAGGTCCTTGAAGAGTGGACTCCTGCCTTTGGAGCTGGCCATCTGTGACTAAACTGGTCATCAGACCAGTCACTAAACTGGTCTAGAACTAAACTCATTCTTGGCAGTGGTTTAGTCACTAAGTCGTGTCCAAGTCTTGCGACCCCATGGACTGTAGCCCGCCAGGCTCCTCTGTCCATGGAATTTTCCAGGTAAGAATACTGGAGCGGGTAGCCATTTCCTTCTCCAGAGGATCTTCCATACCCAGGGATTGAACTCGGGTCTCCTGCATTGCAGGCAGTCTTGCATAGCAGGCAGATTCTTTACTGCCTGAACTCATTCTTACTGTTTTTAAATAGTTCAAATGTCCTTCTCCAGATGAAATTACCCAAATGGAATGAGGCATCTAAACAGAGCCACATGGGGTCCATCTGGGGTGGCTCCTTGGAGGACAAATCTTGCAAAGGAAATCGGAAGGGGTAAGAGATTGCAATTTACTGGTGGGGAGAGTAAGGGTTTGGACAAAAGCTCTGATTAAGGGGCAATCCTTCTGCACATGCTGGGGCTTAAACACAGGGTTCAGGTGCCCTGCACACCCCTCTACCCTCAGCTACCCGCTGGGCCCCTCCTCTGCGACAGACCCTGTGGGCAGGCCTAGCTGCCGGTGGCCACATTATTATACTCCTTGATCTGCCCGATTCCCCATGGCTTCCCTGCCAGCGGCCCCCTCCCTCCCGTCTTTGCTCCTAGACAACATGTGCTGGAAGAATGCAGGTCAAAAGAGCCACAGAGGGCTCCCCAGCAGCTCCTGAAATTTCCTGCCTGGCAGGGTCCTCCAGAGGTTGTCCAGGCAGGGCTGTGGGGAGGAGGCTTTCACCAGGATGCAGAGATTTTGCAGGGAAAGAGGTTCAGTAACTTCTGGGCAATGGTGTCCTACATCTGTGACAGCTGGAAAGGGTTCCTTAAGGCTTCATCTCAGTCCCTTCTATTCAGAGGGAATTGGAACAGGGAAGAAGGGAGAGGAGGGGAGGGCCAAAGCCATGGCCTCTCCCTATCTTGCTATGATGGGCCATGTGGGCAGTTCAGTTGCCTGGCTCTGGAGCTGGACAGCCCTGGGCTCACATCCAGGCTGTCCCCTTGCCAGCTGTCTGATTCCCACAGGTTATCTAACCTCCCAGAGCCCAGCTCCTTTTTTTGTTGTTGTGCTGGGTCTTTGTTGCTGCACGGGCTTTTCTCTAATTGCAGCAGGCAGGGGTTAATCTCTGATTGTGGTGTGCAGGCTTCTTTCTCATTGCAGTGGTCTCTCTTGTTGTAGAGTATGGGTTCCGTGGAGTGCAGCCTTCAGTAGTCGCAGGATGTGGGCTCAGTAGTTTTGGCTCCAGGGCTCAGTAGTTGTGGTGCTCGGGCTTAGTTGCTCCACAGCATATGGGATCTTCCTGGACCAAGGATTGAACTGCATTGGCGGGGAGTGTCTCCTGCATTGGCAGGCAGATTCTTTACCAATGAGCCACCAGGGAAGCCCCCCAGAGCCCAGTTTCTTAATCCATGAAATTGGAATAATAACTCAGGATCCTCGTAAGGATAAAATGAGGTAACGGATGGAAGGCATCTACCCATGTGACTGTTGTTAGTTCCCTTTTCTTCCTTCCTCATATCAAGTTGGGCAAGAAAACTCTCTTCCAAGCCATTCAAATATTCATAGATAAGCTAAGGAGTTTTTCCTGCTATACTTTAGAACAAAGCTCCAAAACTCTGTAGATTTTTCTACATACTTTCTCACATATCTTCACCTGGTCTTTTCTTTCCTTGAGTTCATCCTCCCTGGTCCTCTCTTGGGAATAAAAGAACAAGAGATGCCCAACAGTGAGAAGATGGTTCCTGAAGCCAAGCAGAAATTTCAGAAGGGATGGTTTCTACCTTTTTGTACTGCATATCAGAAGCCTTGCCAATGTTTATAGTGTTCTACCTGGAACTTGACTTCTGGGAATCAAAGTAAAAATATTTGAAGATCTAAAAGTTTTGAAGATTCAGAGATTTATGTTTAAGCATATGAGATACACACATCTGACATGAATATTTGACATTTAAATTGTGATATACCTATAATATGATATATAAAAATAAGCTAAAAGTCAAGTAAAGGCTGAACAAATTAAATAATAGTATTTATTTATTTATGCTAGGACGTTATCTAGCCACTAAAAATTAGGTCTGATGCACCCCAAAGTTCATAAAGTATGACTTACACTAGTCAAGATATGGAAGCAACATAAGGATCCATCAACAGATGAATGGATAAAGAAGATATGGTATATATATACAATGGAATAGTACTCAGCCATAAAAAGAATGAAGTTCCACCATTCGCAACAACATGGATGGACTTGGAGGGTATTATGTTTGGGGAAATAAGTCAAAGAAAGAAAAATACTGAATTATATCATGTATATGTGGAATCTAAAAAACACAAGGAACTAGTGAATATAACAAAAAATAAACAGACTCACAAATTTAGAGAAAAAACCAGTGAGAAAACGGAGAGAGAAGAGGGGAAGGATAATACCAAGGGTAGGGAATTAAGAGATAAAATCTATGTATAAAATAAATAAACTACAGGGATATACTGCACAGCACAGAGAATACATCCACTATTTTATAATAACTGTAAGTGAAGTATAACCTTTAAAAATTGTGAATCACTATGTTGTACACCTGAAACTTATTAATATTATATAATTGTATATTATATACAATGTTATATATAATGTATATAATATTGTGAATCAACTGTACCTCAGGCTTCCCAGGTGGCTCAACAGGTAAAGAATCTGCCTGCAATGGAGGAGATGCAGGAGACATGGGTTTGATCCCTGAGCCAGGAAGATCCCTTGCAAGAGGAAATGGCAACCCACTTCAGTATTCTTGCCTGGGAAATCCCATGGACAGAGAAACCTGGCGGGCTACAGTCTAGGGGTTGCAAAGAGTCAAACATGACTGAGCGACTGAGCATGCGCGCTTACACACACACACACACACACACACACACACACAAAATACCTCAGTTTTTTAAAAAGTAAAAAATAATACACTGGAGCAAAAACAAAACAGGTTTGGGAAAATATTTAGTAAAAGAGAGAGAGACTCTTAAAATAGAAAGTACAGTGAAAAGTCAGAACACAAACTGTTCATGGCATGATATAAAATATTCAATAGATATTGAGTACAGACAAAAGGCTGGAAGGAAATTCACCAGAATATAAATTCTGGACAATTTTGAGTGTTGAAATTAAAACTGAGTTTTACTTCCTTCATTATACACGTAATCCATGTCATTGGGTTAATAGAAAATTTGAAAAATGCAGAATGGGATCACCACAAGGGTTGATTTGCACTTTTAAGTATCTTTTTAAAAGAATGGGTGGTTTCTAACAGACTCACCAAAACCATCAGTGATCAAAATGGTCAGCTCCTTTACTACCTGCTATTTACCTCTGATGTTGGTAACACCGTACTCCATGCACACCTACATGCATGCACATGTGCACCGACTCCTGCCTACATGTGTGTGTGTGCTCAGTTGCTCAGTCGTGTCCGACTCTTTGTGACCCCATGGACTGTAACCTGCCAGGCTCCTCTGTCCATGGGATTCTCCAGGCAAGAATACTGGAGTGGCTTGCCATTTCCTTCTCCAAGGAATCGTTCCAATACATACGCATGCACGTGCAAATACACACACACACAAAGACCACTGGGGAGATTCCCACCTTAATCTCTTGGGGTTATTGCAGGAACCCGAGGCTGAGGATAAGGCAACTGCGGGAAGGACGGAAGAGAAAAAATAAGAGGAGGTGGGACGTGGGGCTTGTGAGGGAGGAATGGAATGAGAAGGGTGGGAGAGTGGGCTTCTAGGAATAAAATTCCTGCAAATCACCATCTTCATTTAGAAAGATGAGCTGAGTTTTTTCCAAAGAAAGGGGAGTCGACAGGATGCTTGGGGTGGCAGCTGTTTTTTTTAAAAGTAGAAGCAAGGAAGGTTGATTGTCTAGAAGGATTTGAGGGGCTTGCTTCCCGGCACCAGGAACACTAGTGTTCTATTGCCCGACAACAAACCACCCCAGGATTTAGTGGCTGTAAGAGCAACAAGCTCTATCGTGCTCAGATACCCTAGATTTGGGCGGGGTCCGATGGGGGCAGCTGACTGCTGCTCTGCACTGCGGGCTGGACTGGCTGGACTGGGGGCTCCAGGACGGCTCGCTCACGGAGTGGGCACCTTGGCACTGGGTGTTCAGCCTGGGCCACGGGCTTAGAGCATCGGTTCCTCCCCACGTGGGTCTCTCCTCTTCACAGACTGCTTTGGCTTCCCGTTGGCACAGTGGCTGGCTTCCAAGAACCAGCGTCCCAGGAGACAGGAAGTGGCAGCTGCCAGTTTCTGAAGACCTGGACCCAGATATGGGCACAGCGCCTCGTCTACTGTATTCATTTGCCAAATAGTCACAAGGCCAGATTCAAGGGGAAGGGAGACAGATCCTGCTTCTCAGGAAAAGGAGGGTCAACGAATCTGGGGACCATGTTTTAAAACTGCTACTGAGGAGAACAGGCAAGATTAGTTTTCAGGGGCTTCATCCAGACCAAGCTGTTTATATTGGAACATCAGGGCACTCATAAGGGTGGATGCGATAAGAGTCTGTAAGGTGAGCAGTGTTGCATCACATCCATAAAGAAGCAGCTTGCTTTGGCCTGGAAAAAGAAAGCGCAGTTTCTCTTTTTGTCCACTTCCCAGCCCCCACTGCACAGATCGCTTCACTCTCTGGTGTCCTTTTTCTTTCCCACGCACCCTAACGACTTTGGAAAACCTCACAGTGGTCCCCAGGGCTGTGACTCCTCAGACCCGGCTCTGGGAGCCAGAGAATGTCAGAGGCCACTCAGGTGTCCCTGGAGGGAGAAGAAGAGACCACTTTCTCTCCATGGGCAGGAGGAGGGGGCCTAGCAAGAGGCAAGAAGGAGCTGGTTGTGCTTCGTCCAATCAATGTGCAGCCCTAGGGGACTGCTCCTCTAGTCAGACTTTAATTCCCATAAGCCTCTGAGAAGGGACCTCACCAATGGGGTCTGGCCCCTCATCCTCAGAGGACGCTGAGGCCTAGAGCAGGGCAGAGAGTGCCTGGAAAAGCAGGACTAGAACCAGTTCTCAAGACCCTGAGCCAAGTGCCCTCTCCACCAGCCCACCTCTTATGGCATTTTCATCCTCTACTATGGAGTTTCTACTGTAAGCGAGGCACTCACGTGCCAAGGGGCTCATTTTTGTTGAAATGTTTCCAATTCAGCACCTCCATCCAGCAACCCCTAATAGGGCATCTAAACATCTCCTCTAAAGAGGCCAGGCATCAAGGAAAGAGCTGCAAAGCCAAGGCCATCTGTTTCCCATGCTGAGCTCACCACCCCCACCCAAGCCTCCAAAAGTGAGACTTCTCTACAGTCACAGCGCCATCTTCAAGGTGGGAAATGTACTTTCTACGGCATGATGTACCCAAGGCTGATACCCAGTAACAACCATGCTTCCAGGAAATTAGGTAAAAAGGATGATACATTTATAGCAGAGTCCTCAAGTCCCCCTCCACACCACACACACACACACACACACACACACACACACACAACATGTATGCCCCATGCTCTGGGTAAGAAGCACAGCCTCAGTGGGAATGTTGCTATCTCACTTGAGTATTGTGGCTGGCACACTGGTGGGAAGACTGGCACCTGAATCTGGGCATCTGGGCATGAAATCCAGGAGTTTAAGAGTTCTCCTCCAGCCTTATCACACACACACCCGGTCACCCCACAGGCTGTACAAGTCGTAACCTGCCTCAGGACGCCCAGAGGAAGGGACAAGTGAAGGCTGTAGCTCTGCTGGGGACTGACTTGCCCAGACATGCCGCTGCAGGCAGCAAGGCCCTGTGGCCCCTCACCCTTCCCCAGGCAGAATCCACCTTCCCAATATTGTTGGTTTAATAAATCATTTGACAAATATTTATTGAATATCGATCATGTGCTGCGGACTGTTACAGTTGCTGGGAATGAAACAAAAAAACCAGGCAAACAGAATCCCTGCCTTTGTGAAGCTGGAGCCTCCGAAAGGAGACAGGAGACAGTCAGAGGTCGAGAGTGCTATCAAAACGGCGATAGGGAGGAGACAGAGATTGCTGGGGGGCGCTGCTCTAGACACCTGGTCTGGGAAGATCTCCCTGTGGAGGTGACTTTGAGCTGGGACCTGAATGAAGTCCTGCAGCCATGAGGAGACACAGTGGCAGCAAGACCTGAGCTGAGGGGATGGCAGGCATCGACGCCCCATGGTGGGGTTGGAGGGGCATGTAGGGGTTGGTATTCGAGGCTGGCATGAGGTGAATAAAGGGAAGAGAAGTAGGAAATGAACCTGCAGAAGTAACAAGGGCAGGACTTCTCCAGTGGTCCAGTGGTTAAGACTTTGCCTTCCAAGGCAGGAGGTATGGATTTGATCCTTGATTAGGGAGCTAAGACGCTACATGCCATGAGGCCAAAAAACCAACACAGAAGCAATATTGTAACAAATTCAATAAAGACTTTAAAAATGGTCCACAACAACAACATCTTAAAAAAGAAAATCTTTGGGAAAAAAAGAGAAAAATAACAAGGGCTCCTACTGTTCTCTCTCTGTTGGTGAAGAGGTAACTGGCACTTGTTTAGGGCTGACTATCTGGCAAGCACCTGTCTTGCTCAACTCTCAAAACTGCCCCAGGTGGGCACATTCAGAAACCCCCAAGAGGACATCTAAACATCTTTTTAGAGGGGCCAGGGGCTTCCCTCATGGCTCAGGTGGCAAAGAATTGCCTGCCATGCAGGAGACCTGGGTTCGATCCCTGGGCCAGGAAGATCCCCTGGAGAAGGGAATGGCAACCCACTCCAGTATTCTTGCCCAGAGAATCCCATGGATAGAGGAGCCTGGTGGTTACGGTCCACGGAGTTGCAAAGAGTCAGACACGACTGAATGACTAACAGCAACAACAGCAAAGCCAGGAGCCGAGGAGAGATCTGCAAAGCCAAGGCAAACTGCTTGCCATCCCCCAGCTCACCACCCCTACTGGACACACCAGGAGTGAGGCTTCCCCAGTCACAGTGGCATCTTTGGTAAAGGTGGAAACTGTACTTTCTGTGCCGTGATGTAGCCAAGGCTGATAGACCAGAACCATTCAGCCTAAATCCCCAAGCACCAGACTGTGTCCTCACCCTGTCGGGACATGAGAAGAGGTTTCGGGAGCATTGCCACTTAAGACAAAATTTTCTTTCCCTTCCAGTTCTGAAGATTCAAAATGCATTTTCCATCCATTTAGTAGAGAAAACCTTCTACTGAGCTTTTCAGCCTTCCTCTCTCCCTCTTGTTCTTCCTTTGTTTCCTTTTTCCTTTACGTTATCTTCCTCATCTATGCTTGGGTGCTCTCTCTCTCTGTCTCTCTCTGTCTCTCTCTCTCTTTTTCTCTATCTCACACATCTTCACAATCTAATACAATGAAATACTCCTCTTAGGGGATCATAGGGGAATTTCTGACATTTGGGAACCTGGATAGATTATATGTATTTACACTATATATATTGAGTTTTATCTCAATAATTTGCTATTCCTTTGATTGATCCATCTAATTGGATACAAGGGCAGGAACACTTTCTGCTGTGGCGCCAGACTTGAGAGACACACTTCTAGCTATCACAGCCTCCTCCCTGGTTATTCAGTTCAGACATGACTTCAGACATCCTTGGACCATTTCTAAGTAAAATTTTAGAAGAATCATACTTCTTCTGAAAACTAGATCATAGCATCCAGCCCCATCACTTCATGGCAAATAGAAGTGGAAAAAGTGGAAGCAGTAACAGATTTTATTTTCTTGGGCTCCAAAATCACTGTGGATGGTGACTGCAGCCATGAAATTAAAAGATGCTTGCTCCTTGGAAGGAAAGCTATGACAAACCTGGACAATGTATTAAAAAGCAAAGACATCACTTTGCCTACAAAGTGAAAGCTATGATTTTTCCAGTAGTCATGTATGGATGTGAGAGTTGGACCATAAAGAAAGCTGAGCACTGAAGAATTGGTGCTTTTGAACTGTGGTGTTGGAGAAGACTCTTGAGAGTCCCTTGGACAGCAAGGAGATTAAATCAGTCAATTCTAAAGGAAATCAACCCTGAACACTCATTGGAAGGACTGATACTGAAACTGAAGCTCCAATACTTTGGCCACCTGATGTAAAAAGCCAACTCACTGGAAAAGATCCTGATGCTGGGAACGATTGAAGGCAAAAGGAAAAAAGGGCAGCAGAGGCTGAAATGCTTAGATACTGTCACTTATTCAATGGACATGAATTTGAGCAAACTCAGGGAGATAGCAAAGGACAGGGAAGCCTGGTATGCTGCAGTCCATGGGATTGCAAAGAGTCGGACTTGACTGAGTGACTGAACAACAAATGCTTCTGAAAAAAAATCATTAGGACATTTAAAAAAAGACATCAATCATAAAACTTGCTCCTACCTTGTTTGAAAAAAATTAGCATTGGGATAGATCAATCTGGGATTTAAGTTTTCAGTGTGGGGTTAAAAGAAACACAGGTATGGTTTCAGTGCTATCAGTGATTCTAAACACACATCAGCTTCATGTGTCGAATGGTTTTTCTGATTCCATGCATTTATGAGTCCTCTATGCCCCGCCTTAGAACAGAGACATTGAGTCATGGAAGATGCTTTGTTATAGGCAACCCTGGTTTTGAATCCTGACACAGCCACTTACCAGCTCTAAGTGTAAAAATACTTCTCTGAGCTTCAGTTTCCTCATCTATAAATAAGAGAAAAAAAAATCCAATTCTTAGGGTTGAAAAGATTTGATGAGATAATGTCTAAAATCCCTGGATACATGTTAATTTTCCTCATTCCCACATCCTTCCTTGGGAGCAGAGAGATGATTCAAACAGGTATTACCACACCCTTACCATCAAGACGATTACAACGTTGTTGAAAAGACAATGCTTAGTAATATAAAAGAGAAGGCGAATTTGGTGCGAAGTTGGAAATAATCAACACAGAGACAGTAAGGGCATAAAGAGGGTGACTTGATAGAGAATGCTTGACAGAAAAGAGGGGCCTTGAAAAACTGTCAGTTTGAGGGACTTCCCTGATGGTCCAGGGGATAAGACTCTGAGATCCCAATGCAGGAAGCCAGGGTTTGATCCCTGGTCAATGAACTTGACCCCACATGCGGCAATTAAGAGTTGCATGCTGCAACAAAGATCCACAGGCTGCAACTAAGACCCAGTGCAGGCAAATAAAAAAAAATTTTTTTTTTTTTAAAGAAAAGAATTGGTAGTTTGGAGCAGAACTAAAACTGGTACTTCAGACCCAGGTGCAGAGGGAAGAATCAGACTAACATGCTTGAGGGAGAGGAGAAGACAAGGCTGAGCAGAGGAGAGAAGCCATGGAAGGGAGCCACAAAAAATGATCAGGCAGCAGAGGGGCAGGACGTGGAGATGCTGTGAAGCCAGGCAGAGGCAGGTGGGCATGACTTCATAGGAAACGGGGTAATTGCAGGTTCTGCTAGCATGAAATCAGCTTGATGGAAGGGGAGGCTAAAGGCCTCCCATATCCCCAGACAAGGGGCCTGCAGGAGGAGAGTCATCCACCAGGGAGGGGATGGGAGGTTCACCACGGCAGAGACGGCCAGGGCACAGGGGAGGAGGAGCAGGAACGACTCCTGGAGTGAGTCAGGGCAGCAGGGAGAATATTCTGACCACACTGAAACTGAGAAGTTAAGGAGTGGCCAGGACAAGCTGCCGTCGACGCTGGACAAGCTGATGTAAGAGTGCTCTGTGAATGTCTCTGGGGCCAGGTTCCACTTGCTGTCTCTTCTCTCACTTCCTTCCAGCATCATGTTTTCTTCTTTTTTTTTTTACTTTTTATTTTGTATTGGAGCTTAGTTGACTAACAATGTTGTGATAGTTTCAGGTGAACAGTGAAGGGACTCAGCCACACATATACATGGTATCCATTCTCCCCCAAACTTCCCTCCCATCCAGGCTGCCACATAACACTGGGCAGAGTTCCCTGTGCTATACAGCAGGTCCTTGTTCAGTTCAGTTCAGTCGCTCAGTCGTGTCCAACTCTTTGCGACCCCATGAATCGCAGCACACCAGGCCTCCCTGCTGCTGCTGCTAAGTCACCTCAGTCGTATCCGACTCTGTGTGACCCCATAGACGGCAGCCCACCAGGCTCCCTCGTCCCTGGGATTCTCCAGGCAAGAACACTGGAGTGGGTTGCCATTTCCTTCTCCGATGCATGAAAAGTGAAAAGTCAAAGTGAAGTCGCTCAGTCGTGGCCGACTCTTAGCGACCCCATGGACTACAGCCTACCAGGCTCCTCCGTCCATGGGATTTTCCAGGCAAGAGTACTGGAGTGGGGTGCCATTGCCTTCTCCATCACCAACTCCCAGAGTTCACTCAGACTCATGTCCATCGAGTCAGTGATGCCATCCAGCCATCTCATCCTCGGTCGTCCCTTTCTCCTCCTGCCCCCAATCCCTCCCAGCATCAGAGTCTTTTCCAATGAGTCAATTCTTCGCATGAGGTGGCCAAAGTACTGGTCCTTGTTAGTTACCCACTTTAAATATAGCAATGTGTACATGTCCATCCCAAACTCCCAAACTGTCCCTTCCCGCTATCTTTCCCTCCTCCCTCTCCCACCGGCAACCATAAGTTCATTCTCTAAGTCTCTGAGTCTCTTTCTGTTTTGTAAGTAAGTCCATTTGTATCATTTCTTTTTAGAATCCACATGTAAGGGCTGTCATACGAATATTTCTCCTTTTCTGTCTGACATACTTCACTCAGTGTGACATTTCTAGGTCCATCCATGTTGCTGCAAATGGCATTATTTCATTCTTTTTAATGGCTGAGTAACAGCATCATGTTTTCTAAAACCTCAACTGAATTCTTCACCAGGTCTGCCTGGAGGCAGGAAGATACACAAGCTGTCCAGAGGAAGACAGAGATGTGCTCAGCACACATCTAAATCTTGGTTGGATCCCTGACCTATGCAGCTGTCGGTCCCCCTAATTGTGTTCAGACTCCCTCACCTTTCGGCAGAGGAAAAATCAGGGTTTCTGGAAGGGATGTGACTGCATGTCAGGCAAAAATCTCATGACTCAGGGACAGACAATGCCATAGAGGATATTAGAATCCTAAGGTGATGTTGTTATTCACTCAGTCATGTCCAACTCTCTACGACCCCATGGACTGCAGTATGCCAGGCTTCCCTGCCCTTCACCACCTCACGGAGTTTGCTCAGATTCATGTCCATTGAGTCAGTGATGCTATCTAACCATCTCATCTTGTATCTTAGAATCTCAAGGTGACCTGGAGCTGATTTTTATGGGCTCTTGATACTCTCCTTCCTTGATTATGTCCATTCCAACTTTCTCCTCTTAGCTGTAGCTCGTCTTTTCTCTTTCTGTGAGGTACTTTTTGATAAATGGTCAGAGCTCGCTTGCACGGATCCTCTGGCCCTTGCATCCTGCCCCCAGGGAAGCCCACCCTTATCAGCTACTGCAGCTCCCCATGGCTCCTGCTGGCAGAGCTCTGTGGGATTCCGGGCACCGGAATAGCAAGCAGGCCCAGAGGCAGCCAACATCAGGAATCGAGGAAGGGAGTTCCAGATGGAAGCAACAGAGTGTGAAGATGCTTAACTGCAGGCCAGCCCTGGGGTGGGGGGAGGTGCGGGGGCTTGGAATGCCCTAAAAGGTTCCAGACCAGTGGAGAGAGGCTGCTAGGAAAGGCTGAGAGCATTGGCACGCAGACCCAAAGGAACGTCTGGTATTCAGCCCCTGTGTTAATAAGATTTGAGGAATTACAGACTCCCCAGATTGACATCACCCTCACCCTAAGATTCTCATGTCTACCCTTGAGCCTCCTGCCAAGATGACCAAAGCGGTGTTTTTTCAAACAGGGTGGAAATCTACCACAACTCTAACGAGTCTTTCATTCAAGACCCCCTAATACTTCTGCTGCCATCTATGAAATGTCGAGAAGGATACGAAATCCAACTTCAGATTTTTCTGGACAGCTAGAAGGAAACAGGTGAACACAGAGGAAATGATTTACATCCATTACAAAGAAATGAATCAAAGCTAGAGAACAGAAAGAACTTCTCAGGAGTCTGAGAGGGTATGAGGTACCAACGATAGCCTCAAAACCAAGTTTCCATGTTCTGTCAGCTGCCAACACCTCCTCTGCTTTCAGAGGATAACTTGCTTCCTTCCCACTGAAGCAATCATGATTTGACCACTCCCAGGACTTGGTGAACCCAAGTACTCCAAGACCACCACCTACCAGCCTCCATCAAGCTCCCAGGTGGCAGGTACAGACTCTTTCTGGCAGCAGCGACCAGCCTCATGCCCAAATGGAGGCAAAGTGAGAACACAAGGAAAGCCTGAAACACCACCTCAACCTGAGGGTTTCAACTGCAGCTGAGGGAGCCCCAGAGTCCTAGTGAGGGGCCCCAGTGGGCGGGGGGGTAGGTTAGGCCAGGACTAGTTTGGGTTCTCCTACCCCGTACCTCAACCACAGTAGCTCCGATGTTCTTGGTCTTACACGCTGGGATTCCATATATGCTTGGTTCTGAGACTTTAAAATTGCTGAAACAACTCTGTCTGCACTAATATATTCTATAGGTAAAGAAACCAAAGCCTCAAGGTGTAAATGAACTGTATTCCAGACTTCTTTAGAATCAGATACCAAATCCAGCAGAAGAATTCTGCTGGGGTAAGTGCCCACGCTGCTGACCCCAAACTAATGTAACATGCACATAAAGCCCATTTAGCCTTATTTTCTTGCTGTTTCTTCAGTTCTGTCTCCTCAGTTCCTAAGTACTTCTAGGACAGGTAAGATGCCATTTAGGAAAACGTCCCCTGTGCTCCCTCTGGGGCACTGCAGACACTCCTTCAGTTCTGTTTTGTGCATCCTCCGTCATGAACGTGCTGATTCTAAAGAAGTCTGGAGTACAGTTCATTTACACCTTGAGGCTTTGGTTTCTTTACCTATAGAATATATTAGTGCAGACAGAGTTGTTTCAACAATTTTAAAGTCTCAGAACCAAGCATGTATGGAATCCCAGTGTGTAAGACCAAGAACATCGGAGCTACTGTGGTTGAGGTACGGGGTAGGAGACCCCAAACTAGTCTTGGCCTACCCCTACCCCCCGCCCACTGGGGCCCCTCACTAGGACTCTGGGGCTCCCTCAGCTGCAGCTGAAACCCTCAGGTTGAGGTGGTGTTTCAGGCTTTCCTTGTGTTCTCGCTTTGCCTCCATTTGGGTACTGTGGGTAGATCTGGGCTATGTACATCTTGAGGGCAGGCACTGGGTCTAATTCCAAAACTCTGTATAGTCTACGCATTAGGGACAGTGCCAATAACTCAGGAGAAACTCGGTAGATGTGGTTGTTGGAAGGAAGGAAGGAATATACTTCTGCACAGACAATCTCTCCATTTCTCTTCCCTAAGCACGCTAACCTCCACAGTCTTGTCTTTGTTTTCCTTCTTCTTCTTTTTCCAGGTTACAGAGGGCAAATGCTGTAAATTCTCTTTAACGGAATAACTGGGCAGATGTACTTGGGAACACTGAAAAAACTAAGTTGGCATCGGAAAGGAAACAGCCAATATATTTAGCTACCCATGGCATGCCAAGGCCTTATTGAGACAGAAATAAGCACTGTAGGAGGAATCTCAATTAAATATTTTTCTAAGCAGTCAGCTCTGGGGCTTTGCCTGAACATGGATATAGAGCTGGGGCAAAGTACAGGACAGAGAGCCCAGAGGGTTTTGAGGGGGGCTTCAGAATCGTCTTGGGGCTGGGCTGCTTGCTAGTGACCCCAGGACCCCAGGGGTAGGGGGCCGACCTACTTCCATGGCCAGAGAGCAAGATACCCTCCTTTCAGGCATTTTCCAGACCCCTACACAGAAGGGACCCATCACCTATTCTTAAGTGGCGTTGTACCTCCGAAATACTCTATGAGCACTACAGTCTTTCCAAAGCTCTTTCCATTAGTTAGCTCTCCCTTAGAGAGATAAGGTTCCTGGAATGACCTGAGGGGAAACAATGACACTTTGGGCACAGAGCTCCACACACATCCTGCTTATCTTTGTTCAAATATGCACTACTTCAGTCCAGTGGCTCAGAATCGACCGGTCCCAGATGGCCTGGGGTGTGGGGACGCTGGGAGGGGTGAGAAGGAAAAGAGGGTACCTGGTGAGGGCACCAGCCACAGGCAATCCAGTACAGAAGTCGTATCGTCTGCCAAAGTACACACATGTGAATAATCACACATATCTTTCCTTTTTCATATTTGGGATCATACTGTTTTGAAAACAGCTTTTCTCACTTAAAAACGTATCATCAACATTTTCCCATGTCATTGAGTGTTCTCCTACGGAGCGATTTTTAACATCTATATTGCATGCTCTCGTTTGGAAGTCAGACTCGATCTAGCCAGCCTCCAGCTGTTAAGCATTTAGATTGTTTCCTGTTCTTATAATGCTAATATGAACACCCCCAGGGTGCAGCCTTGTGTTCATTTCTGGTCATTTCAAGAGGCAGAATGGCCCAGTGGTTAAGAAGGGCCTCACAGCTGTTGTCCTTGAATGTCAAGCCTTTGCTTACATCACAGAACCTCTCTGGGCTTCACCTTCTTTACTTGTAAAATGAAAACTTATTTGTAAAAAGAACGAATAGTACCGGCCTTATAAGACTGTCCTGAGGAATCATTAAATTCACGAATATAAAATGCTGATCAAAGAACTCTGCTCCTTGTTATGTGGCAGCCTGGATGGGAGGGGAGCTTGGGGGAGAATGGATACATGTATATATATGGCTGAGTCCCTTTGCTGTACACCTGAAACTGTCACAACATTGTTAAACAGCTCAGCCAGTTCATCGCCCAGTCGAGTCTGACTCTTTTCGACCCCATGGACTATATCACACCAGGCCTCCCTGTCCATCACTAACTCCTGGAGTTTACTCAAACTCATGTGAGTTGGTGATGCCATCCAACCATCTCATCTTCGGGCATCCCCTTCTCCTCCTTCCTTCAATCTTTCCCAGCATCAGGGTCTTTTCAAATGAGTTCTTCACATAAAGTGGCCACAGTATTGGACTTTCAGCTTCACATCAGTCCTTCCAATGAATATCCAGGACTGATTTCCTTTAAGATGGATTGGTTGGATCTTCTTGCAGTCCGAGGGACTCTCAAGAGACTCTCAAGAGTCTTCTTCAACACCACAGTTCAAAATCATCAGTTTTGAACTGCTCAGCTTTCTTTATAGTCCAACTCTCACATTCATACATGACTACTGGAAAAGCCATAGCTTTGACTAGACAGATCTTTGTTGGCAAAGTAATGTCTCTTCTCTTTAATATGCTGTCTAAGTTGGTCATAACTTTTCTTCCAAGGAGCAAGCATCTTTTGATTTCATGACTGCAGTCACCATCTGCAATGATTTTGGAGCCCCCAAAATAAGGTTTCTCACTGTTTCCACTGTTTCCCCATCTACTTGCCAAGAAGTGATGGGACCAGACGCCATGATCTTAGTTTTCTGGATGCTGAGTTTTAAGCCAACTTTTTCACTCTCCTCTTTCACTTTCATCAAGAGGCTCTTTAGTTCTTTGCTTTCTGCCATAAAAGTGATGTCATCTGCATTATCTGAGGTTATTGATATTTCTCCTAGCAATCTTGATTCCAGCTTGTGCTTCATCCAGCCCACTGTTTCTCATGATGTACTCTGCATGTAAGTTAAATAAGCAGAGTGACAATCTACAGCCTTGATGTACTCCTTTCCCTATTTGGAACCACTCTGTTGTTTCATGTCCAGTTCTAACTGTTGCTTCCTAACCTGCATACAGGTTTCTCAAGAGGCAGGTCAGGTGGTCTGGTATTCCCATCTCTTTAATCGGCCATGGCATGCTAAGTTGCTTCAGTCTTACCCAACTGCTTGTAACCCTATGGATTGTAGCCTGTCAGGCTCCTCAGTCCATGGGATTCTCCAGGAAAAATACTGGAGTGGGTTGCCATGCCCTCCTCCAGGGGAATCTTCCTGACATAGGGATCAAACTGGAGTCTCTCACGTCTCCTGCATTGGCAGGCAGTTTCTCTACCACCAGTGCCACCTGGGAAGTGGGCTATACTCCAATATAAAGTTAAAAATTCTTTTAAGTGTAAGGTACTAAAAAAAGTTATCCTTAGCACAAAGAACTCTGCTCAGTATTCTGTAATAACCTAAATGGGAAAAGAATTTGAAAAAGAATAGACATATTGTATAAGTATAGCAGAATCACTTCACTGTACACCTAAAGTTGATTGTTAATCAACTCCAATAAAAAACAAAAAAAATTTTTTTTGAAAAAAAAATTGCTATGCTGTGTTGTTGGTTGAGAAAGTACTCAATAAACTTCTGTATTACGTCTTTTGGGTTATATTCTTCAACAAGGAATTTCTGCATCAGCAATTTTATAATGTTTAGACCTTTCCTTAATGTCTTTTGTTGCATCCCCTCCCATGGGACCAAGTAATGCTAAATGTTTCCTCAGGTTCAGACCTCAGTAGCCACCTTCCCTTTCACCATATCCCTGCTCTCAGAGGTCTCATCCACTCCACCCCCTCAGCTTTCTGACACCTGTGGTTCTCACTCATCACTAACATGCCAATCATGTTCTCCACATGGGTGTCCCACCATCTCAAATCTCCAAGTCCGACACCAAACCCACCACATCCTGCTCCCTCTCCTCTACCTCCCCAAGGCTCCTGATTTCCATCTTCCTGTCACCAAAGCTTGAAAATTCAAAGACACCCTGAGTTGCTCATCTTCCGATGTCTAAGCAGTCATCAGATCCATAGATCATTTTTTCTCAGTATCTCCTGCAGTATCTTGCCCAATGCATTTCCAACATTATCACCCTTAGTCAAACTTTCATCATATGGCAGTCCTCTTGCCAGTCAGCTCTCTCTTTCCGCACACTCCTCCTTTGATCAACTTTGGGATGTATCTCTAGATGACCAGCCACACCCCTACTCAAGGATCCTCTGCAGTCCTCACTGCCTGAGTGAAGCCCACAGGCCTCCACTCAGTGTCCAAGGACTTCAAAGACCTATTCTATATTTCCAGCCCTGTCTTCTGGACATTTTCTTGTGTAATTTTCTTTGCCTGGAATATCCATTTGCTCTAAATCTTATCCATCCTTCAGATGATTCTCTTCCCTGAGGGTTTTTCCAGCCCACAATAATAAGTTGTTTTACTTGGGACAGTTGAGCTACAGGCAATAGTTTGAGAAACACTCAAGGATATTTGCTAGCTCTCCTCAAAGGAAATCTATGGGCAGAGTCGCCAACAGAGTCGACGGCAGCAAACACTGTTGCTAACCAACATCTATTTCTTTCTTCCTCTGTCCTAACTGAACTTCAGTATTATTCAAGTCCCCACCTCTCCTTCACTCAGCCATGTGCTCTAGGGAGGTCGACCTCATTTCTTTTTTTTTTTTTAAACACCAAAAACATTTTTGTATTGGAGTATAGCCAATTTACAATGTTGTGATAGGTTCAGGTGAAAAGTGAAGGGACTCAGCCATACATATACATGTATCCATTCTCCCCCAAACCCCCCACCTCTCTGATCTCATTTCTTAACTGGAGGAAGTCGTGATTAAGGACACACGCCTTGGGGCCTGAGTTCAAAGCTTAGTTCTGCCACTTCCTAGCTGCGTGACCCCTGGGTAAATTATTTTAACTCTGTGTTTCAATGCCCTCAGGTATAAAATGAAGATACTAATAGTACTTCTCCTAGAGCATTATTTTTTTTATTTTTTGAGCATGTGGTGCAGCTTACAGGATCTTAGTTACTCAACCAGGGATCAAACTAGGCCCGGGCGGTGAAAGCACTGAGTTCTAACCACTGGACCACCAAGGAATCCCCTCTTAGAGCATTATAATACAGGTTTAACACTTAGCACGCACCTGGCACATAATAAAAGTTGTAGGTATAGAGTACTTGCTGTTTTCAGCCCAACTAAGATAATCCGGCCATCACAGCATTCCCAGGCCACTTGTCCTTGCCTGCTTTGGGGTACCCATTCTGCTGCTAAGTCGCTTCCGTCGTGTCCGACTCTGTGCGACCCCATAGACGGTAGCCCACTAGGCTCCTCTGTCCCTGGGATTCTCCAGGCAAGAATACTGGAGTGGGTTGCCATTTCCTTCTCCAATGCATGAAAGTGAAAAGTGAAAGTGAAGTCACTCAGTTGTGCCCAACTCTTAGCGACCCCCTGGACTAGGCTCCTCCATCCATGGGATTTTCCAGGCAAGAGTACTGGAGTGGGATGCCATTGCCTTCTCCGTGAGGTAGCCATGGAATCCCAAAAAGTGCTGGCCAAAACGTCATGAGAGTGTCTGCTGGAGATCTTCTGGGGGAGATTATCCTAACTCTTAAGAAGGAGACACAAGATTTTCTAACCCTTTATCCCCTGCACTACAGCCATGTCTGAAGTCTAGGATGGACAGTATCAGGAGGGCGGGCCTCTGTTGATTGAATAATGTCCTCAGGGACCCAGACTCTCTCCTCTCTGTGCATCCTCTTCCATAGACTGGTTTCTTCCAAAGAGCCAATTAGTCGTAGCAGCCCACTCACCACGTTCCAGGCACAGTGACAACCAGAGAACTAGCGAGATTTCCCTTTTTCCTGGCTAATTAGAAAAAACAGACGCTTTCCCACCGTGGGCTGCCCAGCAGCGCCCCTTGCCCCCAGCCTCTGCCCCAGTTCCTGCCTCATTAGCTGGACTTGTGTCACGTGGCCTTTCTTGAAACAACCAATGGCAAAAGAAAGAAGGCTTTTTGTTGCCCAATCAGGGCAAGCCTAGGCCTGGGGGCGGGGTCATCATCCAGAGACTACAATGCCGCTTCTGCCAGCGTCCTACTGGCTCCTTTTTATCCCCTCGCAGTGGTGTCAGGGTGACGGACTTCCGGGTAAGTTTCAGGAGACTGACTTCTGGCCTTGGCACTGTTGCTAGCTAGCTGGTTGACTTTGAATACCTCACACTTCACTTCTCTGGGGCAGTGTGCTCAGTGGTAAAGCCTAACCCTGCCTTCTTGTTCTAAGAGTCCAAGAAGAATATGAAGACAGCACTTCGTGAGCTTAAAGCTGTTCTATAAATGTAAATAAAGTGTGAATTTTAAGGGGCGGTTTTCCTTCTTCATGAATCCATTCCCTTAGGTAACAGATCTCTACAGCCTGCAGCCAGCTCAGGGAGTGAGTCAGGAATCTGTCTCCCGCCTCATCTTGGCTGCTCTCTAGGAGCTGCCTCAGTTGGACCCCACTGTTGTATCAGCAGCCCCACCACAGGTCATCTGTCCATCTCCACCACCATAACGACAGGTCTTCTTTGGACTGAAGAGTCTTTATTTTTTGGCCATGCCACTCAATATGTAGGATCTTAGTTCCCTGACCAAAGATTGAAATCATGTCGTCTGCAGCGGAAACGTGCAGTCTTAACCACTGGACCCACAGGGAAGTCTTTAGGGAAGAAAACTCTTGCCTCTTTCAGATATCCAGGTCTATGTGCTGCAAATCTCACTGCCAGAAGTGCTGGGATGTTGCATTTCCATCCAGAAGCTCTAGGCCGTCTTCCTCTTGAACCAGTCTCCTGAGACCTTAGAAAGCCACACAGGAAGGTTTTAGAAAGTAGCTGTTAAAAGCATGGGGTCCAGGGACTTCACTGGTGGTCCAATGGCTAAGACTCCTCGCTTTCAGTGCAGGGTGCCTGGGTTTGATCCCTGGTCAGAGAACTGTACCCCACATACTGCAACTAAGAGTTTGCATGCTGCAACTGAAAGATCCCACATACTGCATTGAAGATGAAGGATTCTGTGTGCTGAACTGGAACCAGTGTCGCCAAATGAATTTTTTTTTTTTTCTTTAAAAAAGCATGGGTTCCAGAATCAGGCAGTTTCTCAGTTAGAAACTAGATCTCGATGCTCAGTAACTGGTTGATCTAAGCAAATCCTTAGCCTCTGAACTTCAGTTTCTCCATCTTTCAAATGAATGTCTGCTTCATAAGGCTGCTCTTAGATAAGATGAAACATGTAAACCACTTAGCACTGGTTTGTGCCTGGCGTGTAGCAAGAAATCAACAAGCAGCAGCTAGGCTTTCTAGTCTATTTATAACAATTGTTGGGGAACACAAATCCTAGCTTCTCTGCGGTCCTTGAGAAGGTGGGAGCCTTGGGAAGAGGAGAAGGAGATGCAGGTTCCAGTCCTGGTGCTGCCACCATGAACGGTGTGGCCTAGGTCACCCATTTCTCTCTCAGCTTCTATTTCTTGATCCCTAAAGTGTTGGGAGTTGATTGGAGCAACTGTCAGGCTCTGCCTGAGAGATTATTTCTCTGACTTCCGAGTTTTTCCATGACAAGACTTTTAAAGTCTTCTTCTGTCCATCTGACTTTCAGAATTGGCTCCCAGGATGGTGTCCAGGCACTGGTTCCTGGGGCTCCTCACCATTTTCGGACATGGACACTGCATCTCCACATCAGTGCTGCTGCTGCTGCCCTTTCACTGTCATCCAGGGCTCCACTTGGGTTTCTTGGAGGAGACGCTGTCCTCACCCGCCACCCCCACCCCAGGCCACTGTGTCCTTTCACTTTCTCGTCTCCTGCCAAAATTCCTGGCTCCCTAAGCCAGGTAGGAAAGCGGTTTAGTTCGACCCAATCTGGCATTTTCTCAGAACCTCCCCTGCCTCTGGCACATTCCTTGTGTTTGGGCAGAACCCAGAGAGCTAGAGAATTCCTCTCCCTCCTTAGCGTGGGTCCCCGTGTTGGCATGCCAACAGCCCCAAATATTTAAAGCAATCATGAAAATGAGCTCAGAGTCCCATGCCAGAGCCTTGAAAGGAATTAGGCTAAAAACAGGACAAAGGAAGAGGTGAGGCCAAACGGAAAATGCCATGAAAGGCACTGCCCAGTGTGGCCAGGGCCCAGAGCCCTCCTCACTGGTTTCATTCATCTGCAGCCAGACCCTGTGCTGGGCACCATGATGGAGAGTTAAATGCATCATCACGCCTGCCCTCGAGGAGCAACTAGTTCAGCCAGGGAAGATATTCAAACAGAGTGCAGAGTGGTGAGCAGAGGCAAGATGCTACGAAAGGCACAGTAGAGCCACCAAGGAGGAGGGCATTGTCTCAGCCAGGGAGGCCAGCAAGGCATCTGACGCAGGCCTGGCTTAGGACAGGCGTTCTCCAGGAGACAAGGCAGAAGATGTACTTTCAGGCAGACGGGAAACGTGCTGGAGCCTGAGACAGGGTGGAGGAGAGAGAGAAAGTGCTCAAGCGTAACCGCTTTGTAAAGACCAGGTGTCTCCAGCAGGCATATTTATGTACAGGCAACGTGCAGGACAGAGAACAAAAGTAGCCTTACTATTTAAGATTTTTTTAAACTGTTGAAAGAGATGGACACTTGGATGCACACAAACAGAAGGAAAGTCTTGAGCAGAAAGCCTGCATCAGAAGGGCCTTTGAGTGCGAGCCAAGCATAATGCCTGTGTAAGGCAATGCGCCCTCAGATCAGCACCTTTCCTGTGATTAGTCCAAGGAGACTGAGCTCCTGGTGGAGGGGAGGTGGGGTTTCCCAGGTCATTCGTGTGATGGAAGAGAGGCAGCTTGGCAGACAGGAAGAGCTGGCGTTCCTCCAGACACCAGGCACCGCCGCACAGGGAAGGCACCGAGGTCAAAAGCAGGTGCCCGAGTGAGCTGTGGTGAAGAGAGCTCCAGCAGGGGATGGGAGAGATGGGGCAGGCCCAGTGCCTCCTACCGCCGGAGTGCTTCCAAGTCCTCACAGCAGGGGTTGAGAGTAGCTTTGATCTGAATATTGGGCAGCCAGTGTGCCGGGCAGCCATGGGGAAGCCTCTTTTGGAAAGAAATGAGCAAAATGAAAACGACACACGTGAAATAACCACTAGCTGCTGTAAAAAAGGAATGTTATGACCAAGACATCTGCTAATAACAGTGGTGCTGTCAGCATCATTGTCATCTTTATTTATTTCAGTGGCTCTAACATTACTCTATGTGTGCTAAGTCGCTCAGTCGCATTCTACTCTGTGATCCCGTGGACTATAGCTTGCCAGGCTTCTCTGTCCATGGAGTTCTCCAGGCAAGAATACTGGAGTATTGTGGGTTGCCATTCACTTCTCCAATGGATCTTCCCAACCCAGGGATCAAACTGGGGTCTCCTGCATTGCAGGCAGATTCTTTTACCATCTCAGCCACCAGGGAAGCCCAGTGTTTACTAATCATCTACTATAATGCTTCACAGCACTTAATCTTCACAGCAACTTCAAGATATCAGTAACCACATTTTACAAAGGAGGACATATCTCCTTGGAAACCTCAATGAAGGTCCAGGATGCCCTAAAACCAGGCAGTGAGAACTTAAAAAGTGGAAAGTGTTGGAGGCTGACTTATGTCTTGCCCTCTAAATTCATATGTTGAAGTCCTAGCCCCTAGTAGTTCAGAATGTAACTGTATTTGGAGACAGGGTCTTTAAAGAAGTAATTAAGTTCAAATGGGATCATTAAGATGGACTCATTCAATACAACTGATGCCTGATGAGAAGAGGAGATGAGGACACAGGCAGGCACAAAAAGGAAAACCATCTGAAGATACAGGGGAGCAGATGGCCATCTATAAGCCCAAGAGAGAGGCCTCAGAAAAAAACCAAACCTGTCAACACGCTGTTCTTAGACTTCTAGCCTCCAGAATTGCGAGAAAATAAATTTCCATTGTTTAAGCCTCCCAAGCTGTAGTGTTTGTCATGGCAGCCCAAGCAGACTAGCACAGGGAGCTGGAGTCCAGGGGCACCTTAGAGAAGCCAGGCAGCTCAAGTCTGCAGGAGCACGTGGGGCCCACGCAGGGGAGCTGACTGCCACAAGCCTTTGCCTCGTCCTTGGCTGAAGGGAACCTGAGGACCTCTTAACATCCTCAGTTGGGCACTGGGGGTCTGCAGTGGTGCAGCAACAGTGCATTGATGGGTGTCTTCCTTGACAATATCAGGGCTTGAAATCAATGGGGTGAGAACTGAGTTTAAAGAGACTAAAATACTAGCTCTACAACAACGCAAAGCCATCATAATCTTTCCTTTATACACCAGACCTCCATGAGAGGGTCAGGGGAGCAGACCGATGTTTCCATTTGCTTGAAAAGCAAAACCGGTACCATGAAGGAATTCATGTTCTCACCTGCTGTAGACCAGAAGAGCCCAGAGGCTGGACCCTCATGAGAAACGTGACTAGGATTGGTTAGTAACTAGGTCAGCAGTCACTGTGTCTGGGTTCTTGAATTCTTCGAAACAAGTTAATCATTAAAGGGAAGAGGTAAAAATATAGTCTTCAAGTTTGGTCAAACTAAAATTGGTCTAGTCAAGAAGGGGAGGCGGGAAGAGGGTTTCAGGAGTTCAACCAGCCTCTGATACAGGTGCTGTGGATACTCAAGTTGCTCTGGAATCTGCAGTCGATCTGGAAATTACCAGCAGTACAGAAGGCTCTAGGTTTTACAATAGTGGGGCATGGAGGTGGAGGAGTGAGGGAAAGGAGTCCAAAACTTTAAAAAGCTAGATTTCTGGGTTGAGAATAGACTTCAAAGTAGGTACAGACTACTTAGACAAAGAGAAGGCTAGCCAAAGAAATAAGGAGGACATCCTGCAGGAGGTGCTCTGTGAGCTGGGGTCTGGAGGAATAAGGATATGGACCTTAAAGGGCGGAGGAAGATGTTTTTTCTCATAGAAAGTGTGAGAGAGAAACTTAAGAAGGTTCAGCTTCAGGAAGTCCTCAACAAAGCATTTAAAAAGAGAACCGGGGGCTTCCCTGGTGGCTCACTGGTAAAGAATCCACCTGCCAATGCAGGAGACACGGGTTCGATCCGATCTGGGAAGACCCTACATGCTGCAGGGCAACTAAGCCTGAGTACCACAACTACTGAGCCTGTGCTCCAGAGGCCAGGTATCACAACTGTTGAAGCCCAAGCACCTTAGAGCCTCTGCTCCACAACAAGAGAAACCACTGCTATGAGAAGCCCTCGCACGGTAAAGAGTAGCCCCTGCTCACCACACTAGAGAAAAAGCCCGCCGCACAGCAACGAAGACCCAACACAGCCATAAATAAATAAATAAAACCACATTAAAAAAAAACAAAAACAAAGTGGAAGAGGATGGGATTTCCCTGGTGGTCCAGTGGCTAAGATCCTGCACTCCCAGTGCAGGGGACCTGGGTTCAATCCTGGGTCAGGGAACTAGATCCCATGGGCAGCAACTGAGACCTGACGCAGCCAACTAAATAAATAAACAAACAACTGAGCAGTACCTTGGGGAGGTGTGTCTGTGTGTCCTGGGATTTTTTTTTTTTTTTTTTTGCTGCACCGCATGGTATGTGGGATCTTAGTCCCCAGACCAGGATCAAACCCATGTCCCCTGCAGTGGAAGAGCAGAGTCCTAACCACTGGACAGTCAGGTAAGTCCCTGTGTCCGGAGACTTTAACGGGGAGGACCACTTGGTCAAATGTCTCTGGTGAGAAGCAGTGCTAACAGCCAGAGCTGACGGTTGTGAGGTTTGCAGAGAGCTGAGCTAAGGGTGAGCAGAAATAAAGGGTCGTGAGAGAGGCCTGCTGGATTTCCAATCAGACCTGGAGTGTCAAGTTGCAGCCCCAGTGATAGTCACATGTCTCGTATTTCTATTTGATCATTTCCACACTTAACTTCCAGCGAGCTGAGCACACCATCTGCACAATGTCGGGCCAAAGAAATGAAACCCAGGAGGAAATTGCACTCTGGTGCGGCATAATCGGCCTGATATGCCTGGGATATTAGTTGAGACATGTGTGTCTTCACTCATCTAAGTATTAACATCCTGACTGTTTCGAAGCAGGATGTTTCCCATTTGGTCTGGCCCAGAGGCGGCTCCAAAATCAGCCGTGAAGTGGTAGCTTTCCGGTCTCTCCGCGCTCCTCTCCCCGGCTCCTAAATCGTATTTCTCCCCGGTCGTTGCTGACGATTCTCATGTGTTGACAGGTTATGTGATTCAAGACAAGACACCAGCAGGAGTCCAGGTCTGAGCAAGAACCAGGCATGTGGCAGGAGGCAACGTGAAACAAATGTTAAGTGACCGGGGCAGGAGGTGACCTGCCCGCTCTTCCCAGCCGGCTGTCTTCTTGGCCCTGCTGACATGTCCTCTGCAGCCCGTGGGGGCAGTGGCCTATCTCGAATAAGTTATGCGAACTCTGCAAACCTTAGTTTCTTCCTAAGGCTTTCTCTAGTTGCAGCGTGAGGGCTCCTCACTGCGGTGGCTTGTCTTGCTGTGAATCGTGGGCTCTAGGCATATGGGCTCAGTGACTGGGGCACCCGGGCTTAGCTGCCCCTCAGCATGTGGGATCTTGCCAGACCTGGGATTGAACCTGTGTCCCCTGCGTCAGCAAGTAGATTCTTAACCACTGGACTACCAGGAAAGTCCCAGGAATGGTCTTCATTTACAAGGCTGATTTAACCCTTCACGACCCTATAAGGCAAATTCCATTTTTATCTCCACTTTATAGAGGAGGAGGCTAAGGCACAGAGAGGTTATGTAATTTGCCTGTAGTCACAGGAGTAGATCTGGGATTCCAACTCAGGCAGCCTGACTCCAGAGGCTAGGTGTGAATACATAAAGGAGTGAATTAAAAAGCTGGGCTATTGGTGTGCGGACGGACCAAGGATGTGGATCCCAACAAGCTTCAGGAAGGTGCAGGTTATCTAAGCAGCACATTGATGACTTTAGGGCTGGAAGTTCTCATTCCACCACATGGTGCCCAGTAACCTCAGTTATAATCTAATATGGCTGTGCAGTGGCCTAGCCACTCCGAGCTAGAGGTGAAAGCTATCTCCCTTACTGAAAGAGGCACAGTGTAAGCTATAATTTGGTAAGTTAGAACTGGAAAGGACCCAGAGGTTGCCTAACCCCTAACTGTACATTTGCAGGAACTGAGGCAAGAGGCAGGAAGTGGTGGAAGCAGGGCCCGCAGTACCTGCTGAGACAGAACTGCTTCCTTGCCATGTGGCCTCTGCTTCAGGCCAGGAGACAGTCCTATTTGAAAGTCAGAAGAGCAGTTACAGACAAAAAATGCAGTTTTTTTTTTTGAAGAAGAGTTGAATACATGAATACATGGCAGAGTGTTTTACAACAGGTCTTCCTTTTTTGCAAGAAGTTCCTACAATACGTGAGTCTGGTGAAGTCATCAGGCTTCGTGTGTCCTCCTGCCTGAAGCCTCAGGCTGATGCACGGATGCATAGAGTGGACAGGACCCTTGTTTGCACCCTCCTTGGCCAAATGGGCCACTTGCTGTTCCCCAACCATCACAGTCAAGAGTGAACTTTCTGGGCTTGGGGTACTTTAGACCAATGGGTCAAGTTCTGGCTCCCACGTTAGTCAGACCTGAATGTGAGTCTCCATCCTCCTCTGATCAGGGTGTGACCTTTGGCAAGTCCCTTAACAGTTTCCCTGATTCCACTTTCCATTTATCAAGTGGGGAAATAATCTCCTCCTGGAGTGTTATATTCATGAGATTAACATATGTACAAAAAGAATGCAGCAGAGGGCCTGACACTCAGTAAATGGAACCAGGACTGCCTCCCTCGCAGGTCTTATTCTGCATGCTGATTTGATTCATGGTTGTTTGGGTTACTTCTTATCTCTGTCCTATCTTACTGGCAGGAACTGGGCCAAGTTCATCTCCATGCGTACCTCACCCTGAGCCCCACAAAACTGGTGCTCAGCAAGCATGCATTCAATTGGAGTGAACTGGACACACAAATACGATGAGTTCATTGTAACCAGAAGCAAGGGTTATAGCTTTTGTAAAAAGCCTGTGGTGACTGCCTTTATAAATAGGCTTCAAGAGGTTCTGAGTAGAAATGGAGAGAGGGGCATTGCTCATGCTGACAGAAAAAATATGCACAACCTAAAAATTGAGTTGTGCTTTATTCATTGGGGCATTCTGAGGCCTTCAAGCCCAGAACACAGCATCTCAGATAATGCTGAGCAAACTGTTCCCAAGAGGCAAGGGCAGAGCCAGGATATACAGGAATTTTTACAACAAACAACCAGGTAGTTGGAACATGAAAAACTTACTGCTAATCAAAGAAAACTAACATCTCAAGATGCAAAGAATGAGATGTCTAGTTTCCGACATTTAGAATGAGAAGATGCAAAGTCTGGGCTCACCGAAATCATTCCTTTGACTTGCACCTCAGCTACCTGGGGCCAGTATTCTGCGCTTTCTCATCCCGAGTTTCCTCGGGGCTCACTGTCAGGACAGCTGTAACGCGGTGGCTGGATGGCTGCCTCATCCTTGGTTTACTGATATGGCAGGCAATAGTTTAGTTCACACTCACAATTCTCGACACTAGTTTTCTAATGGGTGATGAACACGATAATGGTAACCCCCACCGACAGAGGATTTTAAATAGTCCACATCAAGTTCCTCACCCCCTCAACCTCATGTCATGCTCACTGAGCTAGACATTGTTATCCCTATTTGAGGAAAAGGAAACAGAGGCTCCAAGAGATTATATAAGCTGCAAAAGTTCAGATGCCAAAGGTTAGAGCCAGAGTTTGACCCCAAGCCTGACTCTCAAGTCCATGTTCTAAGCCCAGAACCTGAAAAACTCCCTCCTGTGTGTGCTTCTGTGCCTGTTTCTGCATGGCCATCAGGCAAAGAAGGGATTTTAGATTTTTAAGTGGTTGGGGGAAAAAAACCAAAAGGAGCCTAATATTTGTGACACATGAAAATTATATGCTATTCCAATTTCTGAGTCCATAAATACAAATTTATTAGAATACAGCCACATCTTTTCAGGTATGTATTGTCTGTCTGCCTTTGTTCTAAAACAGAAGTATTGGAATATTTTCAGGAGAGACTGTTGTTCCTTAAAGCCTAAAATATTTACTACCTGGCTCTTTACAGGAAGAGTTTATTGACCCCTGCTCAATGCCATACTACCTCTTCAAGATAAACTTACTGCAAAGAAAGTGTCCCTTTCCATAGATATGTCACTACAGAAAGAACACCAACCCTGTAGCTATCAATATTGGTCCTAGATCCTGCCTTTCCCTGTGCATGCCAAACCAGCCCTGGATTCTCACGGCCATCACCCAGCTCCTGGTGCAATTGAAAGGCAGAGCTGGGGGCAGCCTCCAGACCCTGCCAGGCAGGGACAGGCTGGAGCAAGCCCAGAAGGAGAAAGAAAGGGATTTAGACCCAGAAGTCAGCCCGACTTCTTTAATACCTTCGTCCCCTTGATTCATGGTTTCCTGCCACATCTTGTTCACCTGTGAACGTGCCCGGGCCCCAAGCGGGGACAGGCAAGCCAGAACCGATGAAAGCACAGGGCCTGTGCCCCACGATATTTCTTCGGCTCCCACCCTGGAGCTGGATGGAGGCCTGGCTCAGAAGAGCCTGTCTCGGAGGTGGGGGGGGGGGGGCTCAGGCTGTTCCCTCCCTGTCCTCATTTGTGAAATGAGAGCTTGGCTTGGCTGCTCTGTCCCCCACCTATCTGACGCACCTGCAAGAAGCAGGCCTGTCCTTCACGTTGCATAACCACTTTGAGAGAGTCCACAACACCCTCTGCCCTTCCATTGCACTCGGGGAGAGTTCCAAACAGCAGATTTTGCTCTCTGCAGCACTCCTTCATTTAGCAGGATTTTTGAGCACTGGCTGCATCCAGCTCTGTAGGGATAGGAAGGAAGTAAAAGTAATGCAGAAGCTTTCTGCTGGTTTCAGGACACAAGATGCACCAGATGGAGAAGCTACATGACAATCCCAGCAAATTCAGATGTCTCATACAAAAGCTGAGGGCCAGTTTTATATTTGGCATGCTCCGGGTACTTTCACATCCATGCTTTCACTTAAACCACAAAACACTCCTGTGGGCCAGGCATCCTTAGACCCATATTAGAGATGAGGAAATTGAGGTCAAATTGCTGCTAAGAGGTGAAGCTAGGCTTTCCATGCAGGTCTCACTGGTTCCCTGTGCATCTTTGATAAACGGAGCTGTCCCTACAGAGTGCAGTTGGGTGTCTGAGTGAATACAGCATGGCAATGTTAAGACAAATTCCTTAGAGAAAAAAGTCATAATTGAGCCCTTATAGAGCAGCGAAAGAGCGCTGAGACAGCAATCAGAATTCTTCTAGACCAGCTCTGCCTTTTAATGAGCTCCTGGGTGAGATTTTTTTCATCCCTGGGGCTCAGTCTCCCCTTCTATGAAACTGCAGTGGGGAAGCTAAAGCAAGAGATCTCAAAGGTACTACCCACCTTCACTGCTTCTCTCTGTACCTGCTCCACAGATGCTGCGCTTCGGCACAAGGTTCATCCTTCAGCTATGGCCCTGAACCACAGGGCTCAACCCGAGGGCCTGTATCAGAACCTTAAAAAGACAGAGAAACCCTCATAAAACTCAGACAGGTGAGCTACATGGGCTCATCTTGCAATGAGAAGGGAGTGGAAACCGGGTAATGGGGGCAGGGCAGGAGACAGAATTCTGTATTCTTCTATTGCTTAAACTTCTGCTCCCCCCCCACCTTTTGCATTTTTGAGTCATGTAAAGGTGGTACTCATTCAAAATGTAAATAGAAAAAATATATACAAATAGAAATATGAAAAGGATGGTTTACAGAAAATTATTAAATACGAGGTGATATGTGGATATAGCAGCAGTCATGAAGGTGCTGTGCAAATGCTGGGCACAGAGGTCTGCTGTGCTAAGTCACTTCCGTCATATCTGACTGCAACCCTACGGACCACAGCCCGCCAGGCTCCTCTGTCCATGGGTTTCTCCAGGCATAAATATTGGAGTGGGTTGCCATTTCTTCCTCCAAGGGATCTTCCTGACCCAGAGATCGAACCCTAGTCTCTTCTCCTACATTGTTGGGTGGGTTCTTTACCACTAGTGCCACCTGGGAAGCCGTGCTCTGCCAACTGCCTGTTAATGGCACCTCGTTCTGCTTCCTAATATTTGATGGATTGATTGTTGATCACCCTTTAAGTCTTATGGGGTGAAAAATAAAGTGGTGAGAGAAGAAAAAAAAGCAGCAAGACAATTCACAGAGTTTTAGATGGAGAAGAAATGGAGAGGGCTTCTAACTCAGCACCCTCACCAAACAAAAAGAAAGCCTTGGGGAAGGAAGAAGGGCTAGAGACTTGTCAAGGCTCGTCCGCGGACGGCAGAACTGAGACCTCCCTAAGCCCCGGGCCTGTGTTCTTCTAGAGGCTCTATCTCCCGTCAAGCATGTCCAAATGCACTCACATTGAATAAATTTTGTTCCTATAATCGCTAAAGCATAATTCTAATTTTGCTTTTGAAGTGGTTGGATTGTTAGTAACATAAAATTTATGGTTGTTTTTGATTCTTGAGTATTCGAATAATTGTGTTCCCTAGGATTCCTGTGCGATGTGAAAACCTCAACTAAAAGTTGCTTTCCTAGGAAAATTCTAAATGCTGAAGTCTAGTTACTGAAGGTGACATATGAAGACGTTTTAATTAAACATATTAACTTTGATCCTGCCATTTCCTTTGATATCTTCTTTTTTCGGGGCTTAAAAGTCCTCTAATGTCTACAAAGCTCCTAAGTAAGAGGGATTGTGAGCTGATGGCAGCAGAGGTAGGAACTCGCGCCCTCTACCTCCCAAACCAAGGCCCCTCTTTGAGAACACCAGTCCTCAAAAGGGAAGAGAGACGCCGCCCCCCTCTGTGGCCACTGGCACCGTCAGACAGTCAGTCTCCTGCCCACTCCCACCTACACAGACAATGGTGATGGTAGGGGTGATGGCAGCCCAGAGGGTCATCCCCCGCCCCCTCCTCCATTCCTGAAATAACCGGCTGTGGAAGAGGCTGCCCCTCCCTCTTTCAGCACCTCCTTCCCATTAGCCCTTCCGGCAACTCCATAAATCATCCAGGCGCTGCACAAAACCCCTTTCCAAGGTTTCCCAGAAAGAACCACTATTAAGTGAAACAAACGGTGGGGGAGGGTGGTGCTTCTCAGAGGCTGACCCAGGCCCGAGGAAAAAGAAACCAAGAATGTAAGCTGGAGGCTGCACGCTGATGCCGACCAGACCTTGGTTTTCAATGACAGAGCTCTGGGTTCCTTCGCTTTCATTTCCATTTGAAGCTGTGGGGCAGGGAAGGAGGAGGAGGACTTTGGAGAGGGAGTCAGTTTGGGGAATAATACATACAGATGAGGTGAGTCAAGGCTGGAAGCATCCAGATGACCAGGACGAAACGCTTCCCGCTTATAGAGCCACAACTTCTCTGCTCTTTAGGGACCCGAGAGATGACTGCAGAGACATGGAGTCCGAATCTGTCTGTTTTTCATAGGATGTGGCTGCACAGGCACAGCTACGTAGCCGCTCTTACTCCTATAGCTCAGAGAGCACGCAGAAGACCGGGGCACCCCATCAGACACGCGTTTACTCTCCTTGGTATGTACAAGTGTCAATGCATTTTCCATCGATGGCCTTTTCTACCCATTTAATTAGAGCCTGTACTTGCTCAGTGCTTAGCCTTTGTCCTCTATGAGGTCCCAGAAAGCACTGGCCTTAGCTTTTCACTTTCACTTTAGCTTACTTCATGTAAATACAAGAAAACAGCATCAACAGCTAACACTCATGGGCTTTCTTATGCCGGGTATTTTGCTGAGCACTCCATTCTCGTCTCATTTCAATTTCAGAGCAACACGCTGAGTTAGGGTTTGTCATTATTCCATTTTACAGATGGGGAAACTGAAGTTTGGAGAAATTAAATATCTCCCAAATTAAATACCTAACAAACAGCTAGGGTCAGGAAAAGCCCAGGTGGTCTGGCTCAAGCCTACCCTTTGTACCAGTCCCCTTCACAGCCTTATTACCTGACTTCTGACTGTTATTTCAGGTTTGCAGGTGACATGTTCTCATAATCCCCCATGGACTAAGATGAAAAACCCTCTGCGGGGGAATTCCTTGGAGGACTAGGAGTTAGGACTCCACGCTTTCATTGCTGAGGGCCCAGGTTCAGTTCCTCATCGTGGACCTAAAACCCGCAAGCCACATGGTGCAGCCAAGGAAGAAAACACTCCACAGGACGCAGAGTGGTCATTCTAAAAGCACTAACCTCAGGGCCTCTACATATCCACTCTGACTCCACCCCACTCCCCCATGGCACTTTCCTACCATGCAGCTGGCACCAGCTTAGCTTGACACACCCTCTGTTCTTTGAGTCTCACATCTACCTGTGAGGTGTGTAGGCAGGGCAGGCCTTTTATCCCCACTCAATACAGGGAATGGAAAATGACAGGGGTGGAGCATTTGGTAGAGCTGAAATTCTAGCCCAGTTTTCCAGAGGCAACACCATCTCCTACTGCTGGTTCTATATTTCAGGGTCATGACGGGGAAGGTAAGGAGACTCTCTCCAGGGTCCTTGGGTCTAAGGCTTGCCTTCCTCTCACCAAAGGTCAGCAAACCACTCTCTGGGATTCTCCAGAATGACTGACAATGGTAATTTCTTCCCAACCAAGTCGCTTCCCTTATTTATCTGTTCCTTGGTCTTACGCTCAAACCACAAATGTGCCCTTGGGGAGAATAACACACTAACTGCCTAATTCTTTCATGTTGAGAGTTCCCGATCCCTTTGTGATAGATAGGAGTCCACTGAGCTAAAAGAGAAGCAAGGCCACAGGGGTCTGGGAGATGGCAGAAGGGAGGTGGGGACTGTAAGCCATAGAAAACTCCTTTATAATTTTGTCAAAGTTGGTCCAGCACACTCCAGACAGCTTGCTGAGTGGAAGAAGGAGGCCTCCATCTTCTCTTTGATCTTCTTTCTTTCCCTCTCACATTTGTTCTTGCTGACCTAGCAGTGTTAAAGCATGCCAGGATTCAAGAGGGGGTTCAGGTGATCAGGATGGGGTTCATTGGGGCTCTCCTGAAGAAAAGGCAGAGACAGTCTAGTTATTAATGAGGTAAACCATTCACCAGGGTCTTAGGAGTCAAGGAAATAATTCCAAAGACTACATTCTCAAAGTTCATCATTTTTTAGCACAGCTGGGTTGTTGTTCAGTTGCTTAGTCATGTCTGACTCTTTGCAACCCCACGGACTGCAGCATGCCAGGCTTCCCTGTCCTTCACCATCTCCTGGAGTTTGGTCAAAATCGTGTCCATTTAGCAGATGACAGCATCCAACCATCTCATCCTCTGTCTACCCCTACTCCTCCTGCCCTCAATCTATCCCAGCATCAGGGTCTTTTCCAATGAGTTCTCTTCAAATCAGGTGGCCAAAGTACTGGAGATTCAGCTTCAGCATCAGTCCCTATGAATATTCAGGATTGAGTGCCTTTAGGATTGACTGGTTTGACCTCCTTGCAGCCCAAGGGACTCTCAAGAGTCTTCTCCAGCACCACAGTTCAAAAGCATCAATTCTTTGGCCCTCAGCTTTATTTATGGTCCAGTTCTCACATCTGTACATGACTACTGGCTTACCAGCTACTTTATGTGACCTTGGGCAGATGGCCTATTCTCTCCAAACTGTTTCCTCAATTGCAAAATGAGGCTATAAGAGGCCTACCTTCTCAAGATTAGGTGAAGATCAAATGAAAGAAAGTGAAAGTGTTAGTGCTCAGTTGTGTCCAACTCTTTCCAACCCCATGGACCATAACCTGCCAGGCTCCTCTGTCCATGGACTTCTCCAGGCAAGAATACTGGAGTGGGTTGCCAGTCCCTTTTCCTGGGGATTTTCCCAACTCAGGGATCGAACCCAGGTCTCTTTACCATCTGAGCCACCAGGAAGATCAAATGAGATCATATAAATTCTTTGTCAACTCTAAGCCATCATTATTCCTCATTCACTGATCACCTTTACCCCTAATTGGCTGCTGTACACAAAGTAAGTACCAGAATCTGACATTAAATTGTTTTACTGGAAGAGATAAAAAGGCAACACAAATTGAAAAAATAGTTAGCATAAGAGAGCAAACTTGGAGAGAGAGTCCTGGATAGAAGTCAACAGCAGCCTTAACAAAGAAATGCCAAGTTCTCTAACCTTTGCACTACACTTCAAAGGGCATTGGCCCCTGACTCACAGGTAACACAAATATTTTTTACTCCAATGTATTTCTTCATTCAACACACTCATCACATTCTCCCTGGGTTCTCTCCATGTTTATCAATATTATGACTGCCTTTTAAACAGAAACCCAAGTGTGATAAAAATATCACAGGCTCTTACTTAAAATGCCAGTTCCTGGGTTCCATACCTAGAGACTCTGGGGTGAGCCTCACAGTTACACTTCTGGGTAACCCCAGACCCATCCTTTCAGACACTCTGCATTGGTTAAGCCCCAAAGGGGATGGGCTATGATCATTAACTACCCAGTATATTGTTAATGCCCAGCACTCAGAAAAGATGCTTGCAAATAAACAAGGCACGCCAGCAAGTCTGAACACTTGCTTCTTAGAGAATGTCACACTTTGTCCCCAGTATCATTTCACAACTTCAACCAGTTGCATAACTCCTACCCCTCCTTAAGAAAGAAATTCCAGCCACATCAGTTTTCCCGTAGTGAACTTTTCTGACACCCCCAGGCTGGATTAAGTGAACCTCATTGTGGTTCCACAGATCCCAGACGAGACCAGCACTTACTTTATATTCCATTTGTCGACCTCACTGGCTAGTCTTTCCCCCACTAGTGAGGAGTTTCCTCTCTTCCTAAGGACAAGGGCTGTATCTCCTTCTCTTTTGCATTTCCACCATCTAGACCAGTGACCGGCACTAAATCAGCCATGATTAATGAAATGAACCATTTTGTTCAATGGAATAAGATGGGACAGGTGGATAAACACCCTGGGATGGAATGGAGACAAGGCCCTCTGTGATGTTCTATAGTACAAGGACCCTCTCCTCCTAGGATGAGCCACATGATGTAGGTGGCTGGTTTTCAAGGAATGGAAATTTTGTTCTCATCCGTGGTTTAGGGATTTTGAGAAATTATTTCAAGGAACAGGGCATCAAGAGATGCTCCTTTTAATGCTGTGGACGTGTCTCTTAGTTTTTCATACCAATTTTCACACCTTGAAGCAGGTGTTACCATTAGCTTATGTCAGAAGACCATTCGCACTAAGATTGTATTTGTTTATGTAGGAAATCGTCATACACGGTGCCACTCTTTACCCGCACCTGATCATCTCCTGTAAGGGGGTCATGCCTACCCACATTGTGGAACTCCATATGGCCATGTGACTGACTCTGGCCAAGAACCGTGGGCAGAGGTGATCACATTCACCCCTAGAGGGAGGCTGTACTGTAGAGCAGGTCCCCGAACAAAGGAGATAATGACAGAAGCAGAGCGCCAACTGACCCACAACAGACGCACAGTGTGGGCAAGAAGTGAACGTGTTCTTGCCATAAGCACTGGCATTTAGGAGTTGCTGCTGCCAGGTAACCTGGCCTTCCTCAGCTTGTATGCAGATGCCCACATGCTCCCTTTTTTAATCAATGAAAATGTTCACACACAACTAGGCTCATTTTGTGATTTTAAGAAATATAATTCTTTGTTTTTACTTTCTGGCCATGTTGTACAGCTTACAGGATCTTAGTTCCCCAACCAGGGACCTATCTGGTGAGAATGCCAAGTCCCAACCACTGGACTGCCAGGGAAGTCCCAGAAAATATATTTCTTAACATACACCTCTGCGGCTCTCAGTTCCCATGTCTGTAAAATAACAGAAAGAATAATAATATAATATCAATTGTTAATTAAATGTTTATCATGTGTCAGGCTGTTCTTTGGAAAAGTATCCCATTTTATCCTTACAACAACCCAGTGAAGTAGCTGTTATCATCCTCATTATACAAAGGAGCAGAGGCGCAGAGAGGTTAGTAAACTTGCCTAAGGATATAAAATACTGAGACTAGTTAATGATGGAATGCAAATAATCTGGCACCAGAGTCTGGTCTCCTGACTTCTGTGCTACGTCTGTGGGTTCACCTCTAACATCCAGTCTGTCTGGGACCCATGAAGGCTCTGTGACATTGCCATATGGTAACAACTGCCCTAGGTCTTCAATTTTGAAACTGAGACCCATTTCCACCACTGCCCTTCTCTTGTAGGTTTAAGACGTCATTTGTGCCGTGCTTTGAACATCTTGGAGGAAGGCAGCAGGGGCATGGGGGTGTGGGGTGCCCCTGTCCGCAGAGGAGGATGCTCCTCCCCCGGGGGGCAGGGTCCACTCCAGTTATTTTCCAAAGTCGCAGTCTTGCTACATGAGAAATGTGCTGCCAAGGCAGAAAGTCTTCCTGCTCCTGCCAGGAGGCTTTTATATATACGTGAAATGGCTCACTGGAGAAGTCGGAGCTGGGGAGGGGGGCTTCCCTTGAGGGAGGTAGGGATGAAGGGGTGTGGGCTCATCGTGTGGCTCTGGGTTCAGGTCTGCAGCTTCAGGTTGCAGGGAATTTGGTTCATTTAATCCTAACAAACCTCACAACAGGCACACCTCAAAGGCATGAGTGGAAGGCCAGCTCCTTTCATAGGACACTGGTGGGAAAACACACAGACTTCCCATATCTTGAGCCGTTAGACCCTGCAAGGAACCTGCATCCATCTCCCTTCTTCTGCTATTTTGAGAAGACACTTCCATTCTCTGTGGTCCTCTCTCCTGATGACCTGGTTCTAGAGGGTAATAAAAGCTCGAGTTCAATTGCCCTGAAAAGAAACTGGTTCCTTCAGAGGCATAGAAATACCAAACCAAGGGCCTCCAGAGTCTCTCGGCTTGAGGGCACTAATGAAGCTCTCTCCCATTAACCTGCGCCGCAAACCGCCCTGAGCTCCTTGCAAGGCTCTTGCAGATCCAATCCTGGTTCTGGTCAGGGACGGAGCCCTGAATTAGACTCCTGGCTCTGTCGTCGTGACTGCGGGCAAGCCACTTCGCGTCTCTGAATCTGCACCTCCGTCTCTTTGAAATGATGGAGTTGGAGAAGACAAGCTCTAAGGATGCGATCCTAGCAGTGTGAGTCTAGGATGCCATGAGATCTGTGGTTCTGGGACCATACTGGGATAGCTGTCTTGCCTGACCACTAGCAAGAATAGCAACACTGGTTTACCCCCTCCCATACACTGTCTTCCCTGTTATTGGAAGGCTAGAGACTCAATTTCTGTCCCTCTGTCTACCTTCCAGCCACATGTAACTCTCCTCCTGTCTCCACTAGCAGTGTGTACTTGCCTGTGCAGTGGGAGTACAGATGGATGCCACCAAATATCTGCCATGTCATCAGCCACTTTGTTTTGACCCTCAGCAGCTCTGGCAAAGGACATGATAGAATTCCTGTTGGCATGTCTGAGTTTCACTCACCTCCTTCTACCTCACCTGTTAGCTGAGTTCACAGATATTTGGTTTCCATTTTGGCATCGATGGACAGGGAGGCCTGGCGTGCTGCAATTCATGGGGTCGCAAAGAGTCAGACACAACTGAGTGAACGAACTGAACTGAAAAAGAGTAGAGATGAAGTACGAGAGGGACAACGTGGATTTTTTAAGGGCCCCAAACAACATGGTTTGAGTAATCCCTGTGTTTTTCTACAAGAAAGTGTTGTACCAACCGCTGATGGTAACATCAACAAATCCACCCCTTGCTCAGCCTCCTCTGATCACAACCCCAGCGGCCCCCATTCAGCTGCTCCTCACCACGCCTTCCTTTGGGCAACTAAGTGCTCACTCCCTTCCCTGCAGGGGAGACTCCTGCAGTACCGCCCCCTACCCCGAGCCGATCTTGGCCCTGACTCATTGGTGCTGACTCAAAGAAAAGAAAAGCAGACCCCTCAGGCAGCCGGAGGGTGGACCTGGGCCAGAGCCTGCAGGAGTGGGCGGGAGGGCCAGCAGAGGCGGGGAACCCATCAATCAGCCTGTCACCGGGTCTTTGCTGGGCCCCTCCCCTACTCCCAACCGGGCCTGGGTCTGCACAGCAGGGTCCCAGAAAAGGAAGGGAAGACAGGCGTCTTTATTTTGTAGCAATTATAGATGTGAAGATGGAGCTCATTCCTTTTGGGGGTCCTTCCCCCAGTGAGGTGACCCACCATCACTCACACGAGGAACGTCTGAGCACCGCCAGGACAGGCCGCCACGGTGGAGCTGAGGGAAAAGGGCGGCCAGGGTAGAGTTCTGAAGCCAAATTTGCAGATTCAGACAAAAGACTGAGATAGTGTCAGCTGTTTATAAAAGAGAAGGCAAATGGAAATTATGAGGAGAGTTTAATGCCCCCAAATCCACTCCCTAGGTACCACCATTTCCTTCACCACCCTCCACATTCTTCTATAGGCTTGCCGGCTACAGGACAACCGGCTTCTATGAGTTAAAGTACTGTGCTTTTAAAATGTCCCACTAAAACTATGCTGCTCTAGGAGTGTCCTTTTAACCCTCTTAGTACCCAGGACTGCATTTGCAGAGAAGGAATCCAGGCCTATAAAACATTCAGGGACACAGAAAAGTGACCTGAGGATGAGGAGGCCAAGCTTTATAAATCCAGAGAACCCTAAGACGAGAATAATGACTCAGCTGCTTCCCAGTGTGTAACTGAACTGGGGGCAGTGGGTCAAGTCCTGTGGGGCTTGATCTCCCTATCTAGTGAAGAGGAGTAAAGCCACAACCACACAGGGCCTCGTGAGGGGAGGCACAAGACTGCACTTCACAGGCACTTCTGTCCCGGAAATGATGCATGGCACTGAGTGAAAAATGGGAAGAAATAAGCCCATGGTGAAGGAGCACCAGAGAAGACGGCACTCTCTCACTGTCTCCTCCTGAGGCCAGGCTTGATGAGTAAAACTTACCAAGAGCTCCCTCTGCTGTCCATCCTTACACTCACCTTCCTGCATCAAACACAGTCCCGCAGTCCTGAGTCCGAGGCTCGGAATGTGCACGTGACCTAATTTAATCAGTGGAGTCCTGTTTGTACTTTATTAACATTACTTCTTGAAAACCTTTCCTTTCCATTCTGTTGTTCTCTCCCTAACTTTATGCCCTTGTGTCAGGCCTGTGTCGGCTCTCTCATCACCAAAATCCCTCATGGTGCATCATGCTCAGGAAACCTCAATCTTTTTATCTGTAAAAAGTAAGTTTTCTCTAAAGTTCAAGCCACTAAAATAACAGAGCTAAAGCTGGAAAACAAAACTTCTAGGTCCAAAATTCATCCTTTTCCCACATTCCTCTCTCTCTCTGAAGTGCATGACCTTAGACATCACTTTTCTAAGCTGCTTTTACCTTATCTGGAAAATGGAAGAAAGAACTGTTTTAATCCCATGAGTCTGGTGAGAAGAGAAAGGGAGACAACGCAGGAGCAAAGGAGAGTCAACAACAGAGAGCGCATGACCAATACTTGCTATGATCTTCAAGCACGATGCAAGTTAGTGCTTAGAGTGGAAATAGAACATGAAAACAGATAAGACTGGAAAGGTAAACAGGAGTCAAGTTCAGAAGAACACTGTAAAATATGGTCCCACAGTCACTTGGCGCAGGCTGCCTCGAGGATTACATGAGCTTACACAGGTCAACAATCAGGCTCACAGCAAGGTCACATGTTAGGTATTCCTGATAAAACTCTCCTGCTGCTAGTCACAACTTAAAAATGAAAGCAGGGAAATTTACAAGCAGAATAGCCTTGAGTTGATGAGGAAGGAATAGTTGATGATTAAGGAATAGTGGTTTGGGAGGGAAGAAAGACTTCGAAAAAAGAACATCAGGAAAAAGAAGTGAAGATCCACATCAACCCTTTACCACTGGCCTTTGAATCTTAACAAATTACACCATTTCATGTGGACATGTGCACACCCATGCACACACACAGCCCCCGCATCAGAGATGAGCCCCTCTCACACTGGCTCCCTTTTAAGCCATACCTCCCTTGAGCAATCCACTGGCTCTGCCCAGTGGTGGAGCCACGAGGGCATCCCCCTGCATCTGTGTAACCTTTTGACTTACTCTGGGGGGCTACTGGTTTGTGCCTTCATTGCTTTAGTTACTCAGAAAGTCCAGAGTTTTGACAGTGTATTTAATACGTTTCTCCTGTACTGACCTTTTTAAAGAGAAAAAAAAAATTCTTGAAGAGTCTGAAAATGTGGTCAAGAGACCTGCACACCCTGAGTTTGAGAAATGCTTCACAAACAAAACCTTATTCAATTAAATATATTTCAAAGATGCAGTAACACTACAAGAGATTTTACAACTAGTAAAAATAATTTTATCATTAATGAAAATACTAAATTAAAACTTTCTCTTCAAACTAGCAAACCCTAGAAAATACATTCAAGTTCATTTCAATTATAAGTGGTTTGTTTGTCCCAAAAAACCTATAATTATTAAATCCTTCGGTCTCTTTCCTTTCTTAGGCTGCTTGACATTATGGAAATTTTAAAATAACTTAATACTTACAAACTGTAATTTTACACAAGCTCCTAGCCATTTGATATATGCCCTCCAGATGAATCTTCCAAATCTTACACTTCATTGCCAGGCTACGTTACTTTCCTCTGGTTATCCTGTATCACCCCCTAGCGTCATATATGTTGCTTGCAGCCAAAAACATGACGACAAATCTGCTGTGTTGAAGGAAGGAGTATCTGTAGGTAAGTACTTTCTTGGTTTACAGATTAGGTTCCCAAAGAATATATGTAAACCCATCAGGTTCCAAGGCCAAATTACACTATATACTTGCGTGCTGTGCTTAGTCGTTCAGTCGTGTCCGACTCTTTGCAACCCCATGGACTGTACCCCACCAGGCTCCTTTGTCCATGGGATTCTCCAGGCAGGAATACCGGAGTGGGGTTGCCATGCCTTCCTCCAGGGCATCTTCTCAACTCAGGGATCAAACCCAGGTCTCCCACATTGCAAGCGGATTCTCTACCAGTTGAGCTACCAGGGAAGCTAAACCTTCAAAAAGAGAACTAGTGGCCATACCGTGGCACCTTATGAAATCTGTTCCTAAAGTCACAAAACAAATGCTGAATATGGTGATATACACTCAACAGTGATTACTCCTCTTTACCCCTGCTGACATTTCTAGAGATACATCAATGTTTAATGCCAGTCCAGGAAAATGGAGCAGCAGGCTTCAGCAACAGAGAACAAAACCATAGACAGTGATGGCTCTAGTCTCTTAAAAAGTTAATTTTTAAAAAATGATTAGCATCTATTACATCTTGAGCTGCTGGAATACTTCTTGGTGTTTTTTTTAGGTTTTGCTTCATAGAATTATTTAAAAATTAACTAATTAACATCTTTTCTAGCTTATGATGACTCCAACTTGCTGGGTCTTCTTGCTCCTTGGCATTGACTTTGTAGAACTTATCAGTTCTCCCTATTTCCTCCTGGTTCTTCAGTTATTGTTCAGTATGCTCTCAGGAACATCTTCAGAGCCATCCTCACCTACTTATCTAGTATTTCCTATCTTCATCGTGGCCCAGAAATGCTAAAAAATTATGCACTTTTCTGTTTAACGATATAAATGTCACTTTGTTTCTAGCAATGCTTTCCTGCCTCAAAGTCCACCTTGTTAAATATTAATACTGCTTTCACCTCATGGATTAGTGTTTTCAGGTTATAACTTTATCTTTTTACTTTAAACCTTTCTGTATCTTTATGTTTTTAATGTGTCTATATCCTTATATTTTATCATTTATATCTGATTCTTTAGGTCTTTAATCTTTTCCTATTCCTTTTAGTTGCTTTTTAATTCTATTTCCACTGGTTTGTTAGTTATACATTATTTTCTATCCTTTTAATGATCCCAGAGATTACAACACATACTTAATTTGTAGCTTGATCTCTTGCTGAACGAGCCAAGAACTTTGGAACATTTTAATACTGTTTATCCTTTCTCAACCTATATGCTGTTGCTATATTTTTAGCCTTACCCCAAATTTATTAGTGCAGTCTATATTCGCTTATGCAGTCTATATTCACTGTATTTACGTACCCACTTCCCCTTTTTGGCTGACTCTATTTCCTGCATCTTCGTCTTCTCATTCACTTTCTGTCCAGTAGGTGGATCTGCAATCATAAATTGTCTTGTTTGAAGTTGTCTCTATTTCACCTTCATATTTTAAGAAGACGGCCACTGAGTATAGCATTTGAAGATACAAATCTATCATCTTGCAGTCTATTATTAAGAAGTCGACTGCCTTAGTGTTGCTCCGTTTTTGCCACTAGCTGCTTTTAAGATATTCCTTTTGTCTTTGGTATTCATACTACTATGAGATTCTTAGGGTGGCTTGATGTATTTTGATTGATTTGGGAAAATTCTTACCCATTACCATCCCTCCTCTTTCTCCTTTTGGAACTTGTTACACATGTATTAGAGCTCTTCATTTTAGCTCCTCTTATACTTTTTCGTTCCTTTCCCTTGTTTTTGGTGCTCCTGGATATTCTTTTGATTTCTGTAGCCACCGATTCTCTCGACCTGTATCTAATTTATTGTAAATTCATCTATGGAGCTCTAATTTTAGCTAGTAAAATTTTCAGTACAAGAATTGTCTTTTATTTTTGGTTATGACAGTCTTATCTTTTATTACCTTGTTCATATTAAGTAGTTACTTTTAAGTTAGTGTCTGAAACTCTACTGTTTGGACACCCTCTGGATCTGTTTCCATTGTCTATTGTTTGTCTTGGTTTTTTAAACCAAATTCTCATTTCCTTGTACACTTGGTTGTTTTTACTTGCATTCCAGATATATTAAAAAGCATAGAGATAATTTGAAGTTGAGAATATCTTTTCTTTTTCTAGAGAATATTTACATTTGCTTCTCACAGGCAGCTAAGGCAATTCTAAATTAACTAATCCAATCACAGATTAAGATGATTCACAGCTCATCTGGCTTGTTTATTTCTTGCTCTCTTCTACTCCCAGTGTGGAGCCTGCTGGAGTTTTACTCCATACTGGGATCTCACCCAAGCAAAGGAAGAACCTGGGCAACTTTAGGAAATCTTAGAGGCAGAAATTCATGATCTGCCTTTACTTCCACCAGAAGACTCAGTTCCAAATAAACCTGACTGCCCAATTTACAAATTCCCAGAAGAAATCAGGTTTGATCAGTTCTATCAGTTTGTATCACGTGACCAAGGGAGAGGATCCTGCTACTGGTAACCTCACCATAAACAAATGGAGAGGTAAGCTGCTCCAGGAAAGATTTGGGAAGACAAAAATGTTTCATTACAGAACATTAGGAAGAGGGAATCAGAGAGAGATGACAAAAGACAGGGAACAATTTTGGAGGAAAATATGATTTCAGCTCTAGAAATGTCAAAACAGATTACTGTGACACATCCGATTTGATCAGGGTTGCGGCAGGAAGCAGATGGGACACTATAATGGGCAACTGAGGAGAGCTGAATAAAACAACTAAGGTCAACAATTTGGGTAGGGTTAAGGGAAATCAACAATGGATGAGGCCTCCCAGGAGTAGTTAACAAGGGGAGTCATTACTACACTAGGCCTCCAGCATAAGGGGGGAGAGTAGATACTAATCTCAGAGCAGCTGTAAATACAGGGAAGAGCCACCTAAGAGAGCTGAAGCCTTCAGCAGGATGGTCTACCTGAAGCAACTGTGCAAGCAGGAACAGGGGAAATAAACATCACGACTCCCCTTTCTTCTTGTCGGCCAGGTCTTCTGCTGTTACCTCCTATTTACTGAGCCTAATCGGAAGGCAGAGAACAAGTAGACACACTGCTACAGTCTTTATGGCAGAGAATCTCCTGGAGCAGAAATGGATGGTCAAGATGATGTATCTGGAGAGATTCTTTTTTCTGCTTGTTTCTTCAGTGGCACAAACACTCAAAATGATCAAAGAACTGCTTCAAGACTTCAATTTAAATAGAACTGAGACTGTGTTCCCTGGAAGAACATTTCTTCCTCAGGCACTAAGACCCTGAAAAACCATCAAATTCAAGATCACAAAGCAAGAGAAGCAAAAACTGCCTTCAGTGGGTCAACTGGTGTAATCCTCAGTAGGGTGAGTCCCACTTCAATCCACTGATTGACCCATGCATCCTATGGGGGAGAAAGCACTGTATACTGTTAGATTTAAGTCATATACTGTATCTTGTACAATAGTACCTAGCCTCACAGAAAGTTAACTCCCAGCTGGTCCTATAACTGAGCCTTTGGCAAACCATCAAGTCTCTTAGGCAAACTATCTCCAGGCAATGGGGCACATGATAAACCACATGACTTCCATGCAGCAAGTCAACTGCAGCAATTTCTTCACTTCCTTCACTGTCAGAGACTACACCGTATAGGTATCACAGTGATGAATTAGGAGTTCTGAAAGCCCATCTACATGGATGCTGGGCAGACATGTTGTAGGCAACAAAGACAAATCCATACCCATAATACCTATCCATCTCTAAGACAAACTGCGGTCCTTTGCAGATAGAAGTCATCCAGTATAATCACTTGTCCAAGCGGCACCCCTAGGAAATGGTGTGTATCATTTTAGCTCAGCATTGGCCTCTTGCTGCAGTGTCCACTGAGGTCATCCTTGATAAGGGGAGGTCCATCTTTTTGAGCTCACACACAGGCTCAATCTCCACTATCATGATTGTTTTGTTCACAGGCCTATTGAGCAAGCCCCAAGGTAACGACTGGTGAAAACTGCTGACATCCAGAGAATGGGTTATCTTATTTATCTGCTTAGTGAAAACAATATCCATAGTAAATGCTTTTTTTAGGCATTCACATAGGATCTAAATACCAAGAAATATCTACAAACTTATCCCTGCAATATCCTTGTCACCAGTCTTTCTTATTCAACTCTTGAACCAGCTGCTAACCAAGCTGGTTAAGTCTAAGACGTTGGAGCAGGTTTAAGTTGTGGTCCAAGACAAGTTTAAGTCTCTACAACCTTGCAAAGAGAACATTCCATTTTAGAAGGCTGCTGCACACACCTGATTTTATAATTTTACAGACCACATAACAGATGGGCAGTTTCAGATGCATAGAAACTTTTATGTTCAGACATTCTACCAGTAGCAAACAAGAGCTACCTTTCCAATGAATAATAGATGGCAGAAATCTCTAACTCCAAACCCTACTGCATGTGATTCTTCTGGAGCATCGCTGAGCAGCTCTACCACTGACATGTGCTAGGTCACAGACGAAACGGCAGAGTAACTTGGACAATGATTTGGACTTGCTCCAAAGTCCTTTCTCCAGTCTCCGCTCAAAACAGATTGCCTTATAGGTTTCTCAGTAAATGGGACAGGTAAGAACTCAAATGTGACCTGTTTTACCCTCCAAATCCAAACAAGTCCAATAAATAGTATGCTTTCTTAATTAGGGGTGGTCTAAAGTGAAGAAACGTGCTCATCACTGAAGACAGGCAGTGTTATCTAAATTACCATACACGTGTCAAAGGCATGTAAAGTTCACAATACTTCTGATTTCACTTTGGTCCAGTTATTTCATCAGTGTAATGGATTACTACCTTTTGAGACAGCAACATGATCAAGATCCATCAAAGTTATGACAGAATGTGAACTGATAGCCTGAAGTAAAGAACGTATACTGCTATCCCAGTAATGTGAAAGCAAATTCTGATTACTCTGTATATAGGGATGAGGGGAAACATTTGTTAGGTTAATACCACATCAAGGTCAGAGGTGTTGCTTTCCTCGCGATTTAACACTGCTCATGACAATTTCAGTTGTTCAGTGGTTATCATTCATCGGATTCCTCATGTACTCTTTTTACTATATTGGGGTGTGTTTGAGGTGCATGGGGAGGGGAGGAGCAGAGGAGTACAATTCTAGGTTTGTGCTTGACCTTTCCAAACCTAACAGCCTTCCTTCCATCAGCCAAGGAATGAAAGAAAGGACTTCACCAGTTACTAAGCATACTCAGTGCCATTCTACATGCTGGGAATGAGGGAAAAACCTTAGGGTGGGAGGCAGCATTCCACATATCCAATGATGATTTGACTCAAGAGACCATCTGACTTCCATAAGCTCACATTCTGACCATGGTCAACGGCTTTCATATTTCCACAATTTACAGCCTGTACTTGTAGCCTAGTTGTAATGTTCTTCAGTGAGTTGCAATTTACAAGGTGGTTTGAGAGACAAATTTTAAATTAGGTGAGTTAGTAAGTTAAGTTTGATGTTACAGACACTTGCCCTTTTAAAATTATAGCCAATCTGATTCCTCTCAGAGAATTTTTCCTGTCATGTGTAGTTCTGATGAGGCTGTCTACTAAGATGCCAGGGTCAGAAATGTAACCGGTTAAGCCACCTGAACTCTCTTCAGGTTTCTGACTTCTGAATAATGCTCAAAAGACATTAACATTTTGTCTCAGTTCCTCCACTGCTGTGAAAACTGCCTTGGTTTCTTCATCTTACAATCCTAGTCCTTTTCTTCTAGCCTGTGAAGCACTCAATTATCCTCCAATAAACATTCTCTTTGCTTTAGTTAGTTCAAGTCAGTCTCGTACATGCAATCAAAAAACTCAAAACAGGTAGGAAACGGGGCAGCTCTGTAATCTTGGCAGGAGTCCATGAACTTTTTCAAAGTTTGTGCTTCACCTTAGCATTATCTTGGTTTATCATTTTATTCAGATTCTCCCTTGACAGACTGACATGACAACTTCATACAGGCAACACAACCACAGGTAGACATGATGCAACCGAGTAAAATACATCTTCTTACAGGAAACACACAAAAGCCCCAAGAATTTTAACTGTAGTGCTCCAGATTATGGGCATGCCATATGGTTGTATGCAGGCAGACACACACCCACACTCAACATAGGGCATGTTATTAGCCTCCTGTATCAAAAAATCTTGCTTTAGCCCCCCTAACCCCTTTGCATCAAATGTACCTTTTAACACTATTCCTGGTTCCCCAACACCGTAACTCATTCTTCTGTCACAGGCAGTTTCCCTCTTGATTTCACCGGAAGAGAGATATGCTGGAGATACAGCTCCACTGTCTCCAAACTTGACACTCTCTCTCCAAGATCCACACCATTATTGAGTGTTCTGAAGCCAAACTGAACTAACTTGTTGAGGGGAAAACTACTATATATCCTGTCACAGGTGAGAAACCTGAAGAGTAAACATGTCCAAGGCCACTAGCTAGAAATAAATTTAAATCCCTACTACTGACTCTAGAACCCATGTTTTTAACCACTATGCTACGTTTTCTTGTTTTTGTCTTTTCTAATTTTGTTATTTCCAAATAAATTTTGGGCATGTGTTCCAGAGTTCCAGTAAAGAAAATTACATTAAGACTGAAATTGCCTTATATAGAGAATTACCTTGGAACACTTTTACCACATAAGTTTTCCAAACCAGAGCTGACTGTAGCAGGACATTAACTTGACCCCTGACTCATTTTGACTCCTGTATCCCAAAACTTATGATCAATGTTCATTCCCTGTTGTTAAATTCTGGCCCAAAGTACTATCAACAACAAAATGGCTTTTGGTTTTTCAGAGGAAGATAGTTAACATGAATCACAACTTTCTTCCCAAAATTCCTTCTCAGTCCAGTTTTAGGTTCCAAAATGATCTCTAGTACTCATCTCTTAACTGATATCCTTTAAAACAAAGCTCAACTATCCCCAGCTCTCACCTCCACACTCAAAACAACATGTAGTTAGATGTGTTCATGTTTCTGGCAACCTGTATACATAAACAGTATTTAGGATACAATGAGATGGACTGTAAACATAGAATCTAGTGAGGAACACAAGCATTAGTCTTTATATTCTGATGCAAAGTCAATTAAACAACTTAGAAAGGCTCAGAAAACTACTCTAGAAACAAGCTAAAGGGCGGGGAAGCAGATTAAGGGACATACTCCTGAGTCCATAAAATACAAGGCAGAGTATAGTGATAAAGCAAGGATTAGGAGTTAAAAGCCTAAATTTCGGCCCTACCCCCACCAGCTGCCTCCTATAGTCTTGGAAAAGTCACTTTTTTTTGAGCTACAAAAATATTTGCTATTTCAACAGCCTTCTAGTTGGTCTCTATCTCTAACTATCTTCAAAAAAACAAATAAGAACCCCAAATGTATCCAGGAATATCAGCTCTGGAGTCAAGAATGCATGGGTTGAAATGCCAGCTTCATGATTTACAAGTCATATAACTGTCATGTGTAAATGAAGTTATTATCTACACTTCATTTACTTGTCATGGTATTAAATGATACTCCATGCTTAGAATACCCAGACAAGGCAAATGTTATATTACCTCACCTCGTACAAAATTCTAATTCTCTACTACAAACTGAATCATACCCAAATTTCAAGCAAACTTAACACAAAAGCCTTCAGTTAAGACTCCAAATTAGAAATCCCAGCTTCCATCATATACTCCATTCCACTATCACACTGTTCAGGAAACTGAAGCAGAAGAGGTTAACCATACAACTACCCAGGCAGTTTGGTGGAATTGGTGCTTCTTAACCACAGCCAATGAATGCTTATTCACCTCCTTATGCTAATCCAAAATCCCATTCCTGAAGGCCCGTGTCAAACATTTCAAACAAGGGCAATGTATGATCAGACAAAACACCACAAGTTAACAGGCAGTATATGTCATCTGAACCTTTAAAAATTAAAAAAAAACCCTATTAACTGTGATTTAAAAATTGCATTTTCTGGACCAATCTACTTCAAAGTAGTCTATCTGAACAGACTTAGGCTCATAATCTTATGCCATGCATCATTTGACCACTGGAAAAAAAAGCAACTGGACTACAACCCACCTCAGCATGCTTTTCCAAGAAAAATTTAAAGGATTTTAATTAAACTCTTATTTTAGAAAGCAAAAATAATGCAATGCAAATAAGAACATCTAAGCAATAAAATTAACAAGCCAGAGTAATTCTGTTAGATAAATTAACCCATTTATTACAGGCTAGCAACGTTATCAATGGTGGCGCTTCTACTGGTCCTTCAGTTCCTTCAGTCTTCTGATGGCGGACTTGACTGTCACAGCAGAGGTGGTGCTGCAAAGAAAAACAAGGTTGGTTCCACACTAGTCGCATGCGGAGTGGCAGATGGGAACACGCCTCATGCTCACAGTGCAACCCCAATGATGGCATCCACTGGCCATCACATACATCTGACTGCTCACAGACAGAAGAGCACGAAATGAGCAGCAAAGAATGATTGAGAGAGGCTGACTACATTCACTGACAAGGAGTGGGCAGAATGTCAGAAGAAACGAGTAAATTACAGGATGGTACAATGAGAGATATCAAGGAAAACAATGTCTAAGGCGGCACAGCTGACTAAAGCACACTGTGGAAATGACGAAACAATGTTTTCCTACAACACTCAGGCACTGTACCTGAAAAATACATAACCACTCCACTGCATGTGGCAGACGAATGCTAATTCATGTATCCATCACAACCAAGAGCACTCTCCATTTTCCCTATTGTCCACACAGAACCCCAACAAGGTGGTGCTTATATATATATGTCCACATCATCATTTCACCATTTTCCAGTATTTTACACTGTTTCAATTTTAAATTTAACAAAACCCCCAAATTTAACTATACTAGCCAAATCATTTTACTATGTAACTAATGCATGGGAAATAGATGGGGAAACAGTGTCAGACTTTATTTGGGGGGCTCCAAAATCACTGCAGATGGTGACTGCAGCCATGAAATTAAAAGACACTCCTTGGAAGAAAAGTTATGACAAACCTAGATGGCATATTCAAAAGCAGAGACATTACTTTGCTGACTAAGGTCCGTCTACTCAAGGCTATGGTTTTTCCAGTGGTCATGTATGGATGTGAAAGTTGTACTGTGAAGAAAGCTGAGTGCTGAAGAATTGATGCTTTTGAACTGTGGTGTTGGATAAGACTCTTGAGAGTCCCTTGGACTGCAAGGAGATCCAACCAGTCCATTCTAAAGGAGATCAGTCCTGAATATTCATCGGAAGGAATGATGCTAAAGCTGAAACTCCGGTACTTTGGCCATCTCATGCGAAGAGTTGACTCATTAGAAAAGACTCTGATGCTGGGAGAGACTGGGGGCAGAAGAAGGGGACGACCGAGAATGAGATGGCTGGATGGCATCAAACTGACTCGATGGACTCGAGTCTGAGTGAACTCGGGGAGTTGGTGATGGACAGGGAGGCCTGGCGTGCTGCGATTCATGGGGTCGCAAAGAGTCGGACACGACTGAGCGACTGAACTGAATGTACTGGACAGCACAAGTTTATAAGCTGGCTAAAGGGAAACCGTGTCAGCCTTCAGGTACAGCAATGAATCTCCAGATTAGAGGCCTTCAAGGATGGCTTGAATTTCCAGAATTGGATCAAGTCCAGTATAATCAATAACCAACACAGAAGTTTCTCTCTGCAATTATCACTTGGCCCTTGTCAGTCACAAAGTGGAAGCACCTCAACCAATACTGTTTAGAATAGCAAAGGTGTGTTGGCCAGATGGCCTCACATGTACAGCAATAAGCTAACTGACCTCTTAATTTTTACAAAAACAGCCTGCCACACAAGTGTTGTTCAGTAGTCAGCCCAACTAGCAGATCTGTTAAAATTAGCCCATCCAGGACAAACCTGAATTTTGACATGGCCCACACACTTTCAAACACTGTAAAGAAATGGACTCACTTGTAGGTCCAGCACCACCAGCTACTGTTTTCATGCAGGAACCACAGTGCCAAATGCCCACAGCTCTTCTCTTCATCTTGGTCTGTAAAAGATAATCGATTTTTCCTATGACCAAAGAAAAGCCTTTTATTTTACAAACATCCAGGAGTCTAATAACACTAGGAAGCTAGAAATGGTGTATTTTGTCAGATTTTTTTTTTTTTTTTTCTAATTTCAGGGTCTCTGGTGCAAAATTTGCATTCATCATGGTGACATAGCCAAGGATGTGAATGACCTGCCCTCTTCCTCCCACCTCCAAAAACAGTATTTCTGCACACAGTGAACAAAAATCTCTAGCAACACCAGACAAAAGTTGACAGAACCATATTCCACAAAGGAGGTTTGACTTAGGCTGGGACTGTCAAATAATTCCCCCCCCTTTAGCTCCCAAATGGTCTTCGTTAAAGGAAAAGCGTTTGACAAAGCCGGAAGATATAAACAACACTCTTATCTCAAAACTGGTCACCAACGGTGTGTGCAGCTAACTGCTCAACAACTGAGAACCAGCAAACTATTTATGAACTTCCTCCGAGAGGACCCTTTTCGGAAGGAAATCATCCCGCCCTCGTCCCTTCGCGTCCAGAGACCATCTTACTTTGCCACAGAACGAGCAGGTATACTTGGCGTGCTGGCTGATTTCAATTTTCTTCACCATTTTTCTGAGGGAGGCACCATAACGGGTCCCGTACTTGCCCACGATTCCGACCTTCTTGGTGCGTTTCGCCTGTTAGGAATGAGTTAAGAGAGAAAACAGACATTAGAACCCAGGAACGGGACTTCGCCACTCCATCAAGTTTCGGCGCCTCCACACGCCATTCTTCCACCTGCCCACCTAACTCTCCACCCCCCAACCCTATCCTCGTAAACCCAGGGCCCACGGTGGGCCCGGTGCCCCGGGGCACCCGGTGAACCCAGCCTGGACGCGCCAGCCCCCGCCAAACCGCCCAAATCTGCGTTCCAGAGGACAGGCGAGGGTACGCAGGCCAGGGACACGGACAGAGCGGGCGAGCAGAGGCAAATTAGGGCAAATAAACCAAAAAAAAGGGGCAGATGCAAGCGGATAGACATTTAGGCCTCATCCTGACCAACACTCACCATGTTAACGCAACCTAGATCCGAGCTCAAGAGGAAGATGGAAAATGCGCAGGCGCGGTTTTAGGCCGACAACAGGAAGTGGTGTATGGGAGGCCCAGATAGGAACTGAACTCTATGGTCTGGAGGTTTTCTCGCTCCGGTACCTCCAGGGTAGTGTGGCCAGAGGCCTCTCTGACAGATTTACGGTGATTTACAAATTGTAGCGACAAATTGTGTAGCAGAAGCTCTTTCACATATCGACATTATCGTACGTATATATCACGAAATCCTGCAAAGGGGGTACGATTTCCTCCATTTATAGACAAGATTCAGATTTTAAATAATTTGCTCACTCATTGGCACTTAAAGAAGTGCTTAAAATACGATTTCAGATCTCACTGCTTTCTACATTATGCCTTCTAAAAGCGGCAGGCCCTGTGGTTGTCGGTAATGGGGATATTTAAACTGACTTTTGTCTTTATATATTTCTGCATTTTTCTAATTACCTCTTAAAATGAGAATGTATTTATAACTGGAAAAAAATGAAAAAAAGTTTCTAAGTCCCTTAGAAATGTGTACACCTCGCACTCAGATCTTGGTTTCTAATATCATTCTACAATGAAAGGAGCCAGGACTCCTTGGAGAAATGACGATCCCAGGACTGCTGAAACACATATTCAAGATGAGCCTGGAGTGTTGTAGTGCCAGAAAATAGGGAAGTGCTTAAAAACCAAAACAAAAAAAAACCTGCTGTGATGGAGCTATGTCAAAGAGACAAGGTAACCAACTGAAAGAACTCCCAATGGATAAGTCTGGAAATTTTTGAGCAAAAAAAATCAAGTTTTGTTGGTTTTTAACCCAGAGAAGAAAATAAATGACCATGAGTCCATGCTGATGTGAATAAATGATTGAATAAATAAATAAATGGAGAAGAGGCAACTCCTCTTGCAGAATTCTAAATAATTTATGTGGATTCTCTGCTCTCTAAGAAGGGGGATATAACTCCTCACTCCTTAACTGTGGGCTGTGTAGAGTGATTCGTTCCAAACAGCACAATATGGGAAAGAGAGGAAAGAGTAACCACACAGTGGACAAACCTGTCAAACACTAGCAAAGCCGAGTCAAAGTCAGTATTAACAGTTATAAATCATGGAGACAGCATGTCCCTCTGATATGGTGCAATGACAGTGGCACTTTACTTTTGTGGTCTTTCTCCAAACCCATAACCAAAGTCCAATCATGAAAAAAAAAAATCAGACAAATGTGAATTGTGAGGTGTCCTACAAAATTAAGATCATAAAAAAAACAGAGAGTCTGAGAAATTGTCACAGTCAAGGGGAGCTTAAGGAGACATGAAAGTAAATGTAAAATGGGATCCTGGAACAGAAAAAGACATTAGGGAAAAAAGTAAAGAGCTCTGAATAAACCGTGGACTTTCGTTAATAATAATGTATAAATATTGATTCATTGGGGGCTTTCCAGATGGTGCTAGTGGTAAAGAATCCACCTGCCAACGCAGGAGGCATAAGAGACTTGGGTTTGATCCCTGGGTTGGGAAGATCCCCTGGAGGAGGGCATGGCAACCCACTCTAGTATTCTTGCCTGGAGCTTGGCAAGCTCTGTGCATAGGGTTGCAAAGAGTCAGACATGACTGAAGTGACTTAGCAGCAGCAGCAGCAGCAGTAGAAGCATAGAATTTTTTTTCCTTTGCTTCACTAACAAAGATTTATTATTTTTGTCTTTCTTTTTAATTTAGTTATTTTTAATTGAAGGATAATTGTTGTATATTGTGTTGGTTTCTACCATATATCAACATAAATCAGCCATAGGTATACATATACCCACCCTCCCTCTTGAACCTTCCCCTCACCTCCCACTGGGAGCAAGAATTCTTAACCACTGCCAGAGAAGTTTCTCTTCATTTTTTAAAAAAATTTTTATTTATTTATTTGGGTGTACCAGTCTAGTTTCAGCATGTGGGATCTAGTTCCCTGACTAGGGGTCAAACCTGGGCCTCCTGCACTGGGTGCATGGAGTCAGCCACTGGACCCAGGGAGGCCTCATTTTTTTCTTCTTTTTATAAATCTTAAACTTTTCTAAAAAATAAAGTCTATTTGAAAAAAAAAAACCCACAAGCCAAGATCACAAGTGAACTCCATGAAAACAGAGTCTCAGTTGTCCACCTTTGCATCCCGGGACTGAGCACAGAGCCTGGCGTGACAGTGGCAATCGATACATGTTGCGGAGGGAAATGGTACCTTGCATGGTATAATGTTGATGATGAGTTTTTAAGGGGATTTTTATTTGTCTGGGCTTCTCTGCATTTCAAGGTCAATCCACTTATGTTAGAACTAAAAAAGGCTTTAATATAGCTCCAAGTGGAAACTGAGGCCCAGAGAAGTCAAGGGACTTGCCCAAGGTCATAGAGCCAATGAATGACTTCCAGACCAGTGCTCTTTCTACTGTGTCACAAGATTTGAGCTGATTCCTCAGCTGCAAAATGAGTATACCATAACGTCTAAGGTTCTTGAAAAATGAAAGTGTTCGTCACTCAGTCGTGTCCAACTCTCTGTGATCCTATGGACTGTATGTACCCTGCCAGGCTCCTCTGTTGATGGAATTTTCCAGGTAAGAATACTGGCGTGGGTAGCCATTCCCTTCTCCAGGAAATCTTCCAGACCCAGCGATCAAACCTGGGTGTCCTGCATTGGAGGCAGATTATTTACCTTCTGAGCCACCAGAGAAGCTTAAATAACTTCTATGAAGTGCCTAGTGAGCATTTCTAAATGATGGTTATGGTTATTTCTAAATGATTGTTGAGATGGTGATACCTGATTTCAATATCTCTTGATGCTTTATCAGTCCTATTTTCTGTTCTCCCATACTCGGGGAACTACAACAGATTTGTTTTCTACTTTTACCTTAAAAGTATGCCCATCTCTTTTCTCTTTAATTTCTTTAGCTTGAACACAGTGAGACTATTAAATCTTGGCTGTTGCTGCCTGCCTCATGGGTACCACCGATGGAGTAGGGTGTGCTCAGCATCCCTGTTTCACCAGAGGCTCCATTCACACATTCTCTGTGCCTCGAGGATGGAGGATGGCAGAGGGCCAAGGAAATCAGTCTCTCTTCCCTCAGAAGAGAAACACACTGCCTTTGGGGGATGATTTCTGGAAATTTCTTTACCCAAACTATACCCTGCCTCCAGAAAACTATAAATTAAAATATATTGCAAACAAATGGGACTGGTGAAGGAGTGTTGAGGAACAAGCACTGGGGAATTCCCTAGTGATCCAGTGGTTAGTCACTCAGAAGTGTCCGACTCTTTGTGACCCCATGGACCATAGCCCACCAGGCTCCTCTGTCCATGGGATTCTCCAGGCAAGAATACTGGAGGGGGTTGCCATTTTCTTCTCCAAGGAATCTTGCTGAGCTAGGGATCAAACTCAGGTCTCCTACATTACAAGCAGATTCTTTACCGTCTGAGCCACCGATGAGAGTGACATCTTGGGCTTCCCAGGTGGCACTAGTGATAAAGAACCCGCCTGCCGATGTAGGAGACGCAAGAGATCTCTGGGTAGGGTAGATCCCCTGGAGGTCATGACAGCCCATTCCAGTATTCTCACCTGGAGGATCCCCGTGGACAGAGGAGGCTGGCGGGCTATGATCCGTAGGGTCACAGAGAGTTGGACACGACTAAAGTGACTTAGCAGGCATGCCAGTGGTTATGACTCAGCACTTTTACTGTGGTGTGGCCTGGGTTCAATCTCTGGTCAGGCCCAGCCAAAAAAATAAAAAGAAGCAAAACAAGCAGTCTCACGGTCCTTCTGTTGCAGCTATTCCAGTCTGTGCCTCTAGGTCAAGCAGGAGCTGGGTAAGGACAGCCAGCCTGGCCCTGGGGCAGCCTGAGCTGAGGTGAGCTCTCCTGGGTTGGGTCTAGGGTCTAGTTTAGATCATCTTTTAGAGCATTTACCACCCCACCCCATCTTCTGTAGAGCTTCCCCTGTCCTGACCTTCAGAGGGATAGAGAGAGAAAAAGCAAGAGAAGAGAGAATGCATAAGTAGAAATGCAGTAGAGTGGCTGAAAATGAGACACTCCATTATAAGAGGAAATTGTTCATGTTCAGAGCAATTTTTTCAAAACCAAACAATTCTCTTTAAATAGCAAGCGTGAGGATGTACAAATAGCACTCTCATGAAATCAGCTCTAAGTGGCTTCAGAGAATTGTGCAAGGAGTCTCAATTTATCTTATCTGTGGGCTCATAAATCTCATCCCCATTAAAGGACCATCAGGTGTACAGGTTGTTAATGGTGATGTGTACCCATAAAAGTCTCCGTCAAAAGCTCTGCTGAGTCACTCCCATTCCACCAGAGCCAACAGAATTCACTTTTTGCTTTCAGAAAAATAAATAAAGGTTGCTTCCAGAGAAAAGTGCTTTTAGCTGTTTCATCAACCAGTTCTCTTGGGGACATATGGAACATTTTATTTTTGAAAGAAATCTGAGGTGCATGCAACATCCTACGTTCATCTCATGGTGCAAACAGAAAGGGCTCATCCCGGAGTCCTGGACCCCTGGTTGTTTTTTCACTTTGTGCCTGAAGAGCTCTTTGTTCACTCTTCACTCGTGGCCACAGATGAAAATGAAGTCTGCACAGGACTGTTCAGAGTGCTGCGGGCCTAGCTCGACTAGAAGGGACTGACCAGCAAGAGGAGGGCAAGGCTGGCAAGGCTGCCAAGTCCTGGACACCCGGGAAATATCAGGTGTCAGAAATGGATTCTTTCCTACTTCCCTTCTCTCTCCACATTTATTGCACGGCATGTAGGATCTCAGTTCCCCAACCAGGGATGGAACCCATGACTCCTGGAGCGGGAGCTCAGAGTCTTAACCACTGGACTGCCAGGGAAGTCCCTACTTGGCTACTCTTAAAAGGGATAAAGGAGATCAATATGACACAATGGCCAAATATGTTATGTATAATAAAAGGAGCCGTTGCCAGTAGGAAGAGTTCGATACAATTTTTATAAAAAAAATTTTATGTCTATTTACACAGATTTGTTTGCATAGGGAGTAAGTTACCAGTGGCTTCATCCCAAATTGTTGAGTTATCCCAAAGAGTTATCACATCTAGGAAATAGGGCTGGGAGTAGGGTGGGGATGTAGGACTTTCATTTTTGTATTCAAACATTTCTAGATTAATGTTTACATAGAATTTATAATAACGAATAGAGCGGTGGGTGAAGGGACAGGCTTTTCAATAAGTGGTGCAGAGATAACTGCACCTTCATATAGAAAAAAATTAACTTTGATCTTATCTCACCTTTTGTACCCCCAAACAAACTTCCGGTGGATTGTCAATCTAAACGTTAAAAGCAAAACAAAGCTTCTAGAAGGTATTGCATTTGCAACTTTGGGGTCATGGTTACACAGGTGTTTATTTTATAATATTCTGTTAAATTGTAAATGTGTTTCATGAACTCTTTGGCATATTCTATTTCATTACCCTCCCCCAAAAAAAGGTTAGAAGGAAGAGTAAGAGTGCCTGGTACTCAGTGTATCTGTTGAATGGTTTGGGGTAGGGAGCGTGTGGGTAGAGGGTGTCATAATACCCCAAAGACTGTCTCACAGGCTTCTCAATGCTGTCTGCTATGATAAGGAATCCATTTTCTTCTTGGAGAAACCCCCTACCCTTGGAAAACACACCACCAAAATAAAAGTTAGGTATGAGAGACTGTCAGCAAATCCTCCTTACGCTTCTAAGCCTTTTTTAAAAAAGGCTTGTAATCCTGAACTTGGTAAGTCAGAGGATAGGGTGAAAAAATAAGATTGGACTTCTTTTCATCCCCTTTGCAGTTTAAAATTCACTTGAAAAGAGCCTCAGAAAACATCATTTCCAATAGATAAGAATGCACAGATAAAGCAAAACCCAAGAGTCAGCAGTGAGGGTACGGCACCTCCAGCTGTTTCTCAGCTCTCCCTCTGACCTAGAAAAAGGCTTGTGGGAAACCAAGTAGGAAAAGACATGATTAATTCACGCACAAGTGGATTGAGGCCAGCAGGATTCCTTACTGACTCTCAGAGTCTTCCTGGTGCCAGCCCTCAAGGCAGAAATTAACCAGGGTCATTCAGGGAACCAGACTTCACTTGACAACCTGGTGAGGAGAGGCAGAGACAGCTGCAGAGGGCCTTTAAAGGGAACACTGTTGGCGGGGACAAGAGTGGGATGAGATGCCCCAGATTTTCTTCATTCCAACTGACATTTCCAGAAAACATGGTGGATGGTGGTGTGCATGTCTGGATTGAACTGCAGAGAGAAGGAGGAAAAGAAGCTGGTGTGGAAATCCTTCCTTAAACCCAAAGGTATTCACTATCTAAATAAGTCCAAATATCTTTTACTGAATCACACAGAAATAGCTGGACAGATCTCAACACATTTCAGAGATATATTTGGGGAGGTATAACTTAAAATATATAGGCTGCATGGGGTAAATGAAATTTGCTTTGGAAGACTTCAGAGACATCTTGGGGGGAGGGGGAATTTTTCTCCAGAGTAGCTGAAACTGAAGTTTAACTGGAAGCCTCAGATAGTGGCTCAACAGGCCATCTTAATGATACTAAGACCACAAAGGAAGAATGGTTTCAAACTTGAGCACCCTCCCACTGGCAGGCACTGACCTGACACCTGGAAGTATCTCAAAGGCAGGCCCTGGGATGAATGCAGCAGGTTATCTGTTAATTTGATTTGGAAGTGATTCTTCCAACTGGCACTGTATGTTTCAGAATCACCTACAAATTCACTTTTACTTTGAAGCGTACCCCTCGTATCCTAGCCACATTCCTGGAGTGAGAAGGGATTCTTAATGGAAGCAGGAAATGAGGTCCTAAGCAATGAAACAACTTGACCAAACAGCAGCAACTGGGGATGTCCACAGACTCATGCGAGAGGGCTTCTGAACATTTCTCAAGCTGTGTGACTTAAGGGCGTCATGCAGGGGCTAAGGAGAGGCACTGGGACATGCTGGGGAGAAATGCTTCTTTCTGAAACTCAGGATCTGACGATGATCCCAAACCTTTTTGCTTCTGGAGCCTCGACTCATTTCAGCAATTTGTCCTTAATGAAGAGACTGTATTCTTTCCACTAATGAGCACCCAGGACAGCAAAAGTCACGTGGGCAAACTTACTGTAGGATTGTTAGCATTTCTTTTCAGAGGTTCTGTGC
>SJXQ01001306.1:0-40453 GCA_006408695.1 Aepyceros melampus
AATGTGAAGTCAAGTGGGCCTTAGAAAGCATCAGTACAAACAAAGCTAGTGGAGGTGATGGAATTCCAGTTGAGCTATTCCAAACAATCCTGCCTGCTGATAAATGCAGTGATGGTGTCCCATGATGTAATGACTATTTCCTCTTTGAAAATTTCCTTATTGTCTTATTTCCATAAAATTTTACATATTTGCTGAAATGAGTTGTGAAAAAGATCCCTTTCTACCCTGAAGTAATGAATACATTCATTCTTAAATAAAACTCTCTTAACCCATGATGCTGCTGGATAACTCATACATAAAGTATCTACAGCCTGTTCTTTTTCATGTTGTATTTACCAGGGATTGCCTGGAGGTTATCTGAGACTGGGGATTGGTCTGCTATGTTTTGAAGATGTTCTGCTGCTACTGCTAAGTCGCTTCTGTTGTGTCCGACTCTGTGCGACCCCATAGACGGCAGCCCACGAGGCTCCGCCGTCCCTGGGATTCTCCAGGCAAGAACACTGGAGTGGGTTGCCATTTCCTCCTCCAATGCATGAAAGTGAAGTTTCTTCAGTCGTGTCTTACTTTGTGCGACCCCATGGACTGCAGCCTACCAGGCTCCTCCATCCATGGGATTTTCCAGGCAAGAGTACTGGAGTGGGGTGCCATTGAAGATGTTCAGATGATTTCGATCCTCACAAGACCAAAGCAGTCTATGGGTCAGACTGATGTTATTTATTCAATACATATAACCTGTTGGAATTTATATGCCCCAAATGACCTTATAAATTGTTATTTCAATAGGTTCCAAGGCAACAAAGGCAATTGCCGTTACTGTCCTAACTTCTAAATCTGGATATTAACAATATAAATTTTGATTTATTACACACTAAAACATCATAGAGTTCTTACTGTTTAACTTGCCAAAACATCCCTCACTTCAAAACATACCTGAGTGAAATGGACAAGTGAAAAGGCATATTACTAACTCATCATACACAATGATCCCCACTATGGAGCATTCCCCCATGCCAAATAATATCCTCCAGAATTTTGATTCCTCACTGCAGCACTTTCAGTGTTGACCCATATGCTATGGTTTGTGTTGCAGAACTGCTCTAGACTGCTGAGCTTTCGGTATTAAGAGTTAAATCATTTTTAAAGGCTCAGGAGAATCTGTTCTCCACAGAGAGAAATACACACTTGAAGGAAAATCAAAATGCACGGAACATGGCAAGTAGATATTTTTAAAAAAGGCAGTAAAAAATGTAGAATTTACTGCCCTTTACAATGTCTCTGCAACTAATCACTCTGGATCAGTAATACTGTCCATACCTTGAAAGAATATTCTTTGTTTTTAACAGAATTCCTAAAACATGAGGATTTGTTTACTGTACAGTGACTCCAGATGAGTGTGCTCGTCCTGGGGCTTTTTGAGAATATTGATCTGCTCAGCTATGGCTTCTAACTCAACTGCTCTTTTATATCCATTATTTGATTACTTAATGGCCAATCCCTTTTAGTATTTGCCAATGGAAACATTAATGCTAGAACCACAAAAAATGGCTGAGACAGGGCTGAATTAAAATCTTGTGTAGTTAATACTTTGGTTAAGACCCCAATTAAGCATTCAGTAGGATTAATTTGAGTCTTTTTAAGAAAAGGGAGTTAATGCATTTTTCCTTCTGGTATTTGTGTTCCACACTATTAAAGCAGTAGGGCATTCCATAATTATGATGGTAAGAAATGAATTGTCTGTGTTATCTGTATCAGACTGGTTTAACATGACTAGTTTTTTTAACAGGGTAAGTTTGAAAAATATTGACTTAATAGACACTTGTCTAAAAAGTTGTCTTTTGGTGAAGATGCATGTGAAGCACCATGGGACATACACAAATAATTATCACGTCTCTTTCCTCAAAATGGTACAGACTTGAAAAGCTGATGAGAAATGTAAATCGATTTCTTAAAACTTACACTGCACAGAAAATAATGTGTCTTACTGCATAGAAAAGGCTATTTCCTAAAGTGTCTCTCAGTTCAGGTTCTAAGGAGATGAGTAGATATTCTGAGTAGAGCTAGATTTCTTTTGAACATGTGGATAGGAAGATGGGGAGGTGTGGAAAGACATTTCAGACATGGAGAAATATCAGGGATAAAGCATAAGAGATACTAGGATGTAAAGAAGGTGTGTTACAGTACTTATCCAGTTAGACTGTAAGATGAGAAAAACTGATTCATAGAAGCTAATTTTGAAAAGATGAACTGAAGCTACATGTGGCCAGGCCCAGAATGCTAGACCACAGGCTTAGGTTTTAGTGTTTAAACATGAGTCCTTGATGAAAGGGAATTAGCTCAGTTGTGTCTGACTCTTTGCAACCCCTGTGGACTATAGTCTACCAGGCTCCTCCATCCATGGGATTTTCTAGGCAAGGATACTGGAGTGGGTTGCCATTTCCTTCTCCAGGGATCTTCCTGACCCAGGGATTGAACCCAGGTCTCCCTCACTGCAGGCAGACGTTTTATCGTCTGAGCCACCAGGGAAGTCCTTGGTAACACATAATAATACCTTCAACTCTGATACCCTTGCCTTTTCCAATTTCTTCCCCAACTTCCCAAGACAGTATCAGTGAAAGTGAAAGTTGCTCAGTTGTGTCCAACTCTTTGTGACCCCATGAACTATGCAGTCCATGGAATTCTCCAGGCCAGAATACTAGAGTGGGTAGCCTTTCCCTTCTCCAGGGGATCTTCCCAACCCAAGGATTGAACTTAGGTCTCCCAAAATGCAGGCGGATTCTTTACCAGCTGAGTCACCTTGACAGTATCAATGAGTGGGCCTAATTCTGATCCAGACTCCACCAATGGTGTGATAGGACTTGGATCATACCATGTTGCCAACCAGATCTGGCTATCTTTCTCTGCTGGTCTTGTTGAAATGAGAAGACAGAGGTGTAGGACAAAGCCTTAAGCCTTATCTGGAAGTCTTTTCGACTATCTGGCAAATACTTCACTTTTCAAATAATGCTGACTTTCTCTTTTTATATTACACTGAACTTTTCTGGTGTCCTCAAGCCCTCCTGAGTGCTGAAATCCCCTCCTTTGGAAGGGTGTGTTACTGTCTGCTGAACTTCCAGTAACAGGCGGGAGACCTGCTATAAAGACACAGATTGCTAGGATCTGTCTCTACATTGTCACTTCATTCTCCTCCAGTCAGATTGTATTGCCATCCACCCCAGCCGCTTCAATCTACCTAAACCTTGCTAGAGACGGCCACACTCTGCCATTCTACCAGGTCTTTCCCCGATACCTAGCCTTTAGGCAGTCCCTGGAACTGCCCTTCCCAAGTCCAGCCTCTGTGTTCTCCTAGGTCCTGTGGTCCCAGCATGCACCATGCTGAAGACAGTGGGCACTCCCCATCTGTATACCTGATGGTACCATGGTATCTGTACATGATTTCAAGTGAGAATTTTTTAAAGACTACTATTGAGAAATTTTAAGTAGTTATAAACTGCAAAGATACACATATATAAATAAGTAAAGGAAACACAAACCTGAGAAAAGGGGATGTTCCCAGGCAATGAGTACCACCTGAAAACTGTCAACTGCAAGTCATACACAACATTCTAGGATTTATTTATCCTGGTAAGAAATCATTAAAAAAAAAAATCATATGCAAGTTAGAATTAGCAAAAGAGAATTCAGCAGTTTTTATGAGATATAGTTTGCATTGTGTGACAGGTTTTCTGACATATGTGAGTCTATCGTGTGTATCTCTCTGAGTGTTAATGATTTCGAAGGTGCTGTGGTAAATTCCCACAATGCTGTCATTTTACTTTTTTTATCAAGTAGGAATATTCATATGTCGGATGAGATGGTCATTGGAGGTGGACTCTTTGGGAGATGATTAGGTCATGAGGTAGAGCCCTGGTGAATGAGATCAGTGTCCTTGTAAGATACAGCCCCAGAGAGCTCCCTTGACCTTCCTACTGGACCTGTGAGAAATAAATTCCTATTGTTTGTAAGCCCAGCAGTTGACGGCGGTTTGTTACAACAGCCCAAATAGACTAAGACACTCTGTGTTGTATCTGTCATCATCTTTTTTTTTTTAATCACAGTTTGAGATGGCAATTTGCTAATTAGGCTTTTAATGTGATTGCTGTAGTCATCCAGCCAATATAATTGAGAACCTGTAGAGGATTTGTTGGCATAATTTATTTGTTCTGGCCATCCTCGTAGGATAAATTCAATATTTATTTTGATTACTAATCTAATGCGATATTGTCATGAGGGCATTTCAGCTTTTTGAACAAAATGAACAATGTTTCCTCGGTGCTTAAAATTTTAAATTATTTCTATGAAAATAACAGTGAACATAGTAAAAATTTTAAGTAGCACAAACAAAAATGAGTCTCATTCTCAAAACATCCATCCTACTCCCTCGAAGTAATTTTGTGCATCCTTCCAGAATGTTTTCAGGCATATACATGACCATATGGATCCACCTTGTTTTATACCAGTGGGATAATATGTACAAACTGTTCTGTTATTTGCTTTATATCTGGTGGACTTTTCCAGATTATCATAGCAAATCTACTTTATCTTTAACAGACGTATATAGTCACCCTTTTTATGTATGTTCTTATTTTATTTAACCAATTGCCTCCGAGAAACATTAAAGTTGTTTATAGTTCTACCCCACACCCCTTATACAAATAATGCTTAAAAATAATCTTGTGTTTGTATGTATGAGTTATGCACAAATATGTTTGTAGGGTAAATACCTCTGAGTAGAATTACTGAGTCAAAGTGTTTGCACATTTTACATTTGGGTAAATTCCTATCCATAATGTTGTACCAATGAATACTCTCAGTAATAGCATATGGAAGTACATTTTTCTTCATACCCTTGATAATACTGTCTAATCTCAGACTCCTTCATTTATTCAACAAATATTTATTACTACCTTTTTTTTTCACTGTGCTTTATTTTCTTTCATAGCACTTATTACCACCTGTCATCTTAAGTTCACTTATTTATCTATTTCTACTCATTGAGAAGCTACCTGGGGCAGAAGGTTTTGTCAAATTCATTCGCTGCTGTATCCCTTATGCTAGAAAAGTGCTTGAAACAAGTGTATGCTTCTTGCATACTTATTCAATGAATGAATGAATGATCTGTTTCTAAGACTTAAATCTGTATAAGATGACATTTTGCTGAATTAAATGTATCAGAGCTTTCTTCTGTGACTGAGATTTGTACCGTCTTAGAAGGTAACTTGAACCCAGAATTATCTTTTACAATGATGTATTTTTCACTTTAGTACTTTCATATTACAGTAGAAACATCACACTTTTATGTTTATCTTTAAAATATTTTAAAATAAGAAATGGAGTGGAGATCTAGTTTTATTTTCCTTTGGAGCTCTAGATGCTAATTTTTAAAGTATCTTTTTTCATTGTTTAATTGCTACCTTTGTCATATACTAAATCTCTATGTGCCCTGAATCTATTTGGGCCATCTCCTTTGGCCCGTTGATCAGCTCCACGTCATGTCATATTCTGCTTACTTGAACTCAAGGATGCATTTTATTTCTGCTTAAGTCTGTTTCTTTTTAAATGGTATAGTTTCTTTAAGCCTGTGTTGACTAAATTTGCTGATTTCTATCAGAAAGAAGTAAAGTGAAGTTGCTCAGCCATGTCCAACTCTTTGCAACCCCATGGACTATAGCCTACCAGGCTTCTCCATCCATGGAATTTTCCAGGGAAGAGTACTGGAGTGGGTTGCCATTTCCTCCTCCAGGGGATCTTCCCGATCCAGGGATAGAACCCGGGTCTTTTGCATTGGAAGCAGACACTTTTACCATCTGAGCCACCAGGGAGATTGATTTCTATCAGATTGAGTATCAAATTTCTTATTGTGTTTTGACAAAAAATGATATTTTGACTTGGCTTGTAATCTGTGAGATAATTTTCTAAAAATATAAACATGTTAAACAGCACTGAGTCTTTCTAGTCAAAAAAACTTCCCACTTATTACAATATTTTTAAAATTTTAAGGTTTTCACATATTTCTGAACTTTACTAGGAGGTACTTAGTGTGCTTTGGTGTATGAAGTTTGTTATCACTGTATTTTCTGACAGCTGAGGAGCCCTTTCCAGAACTCTCCCAGTTTCTTAGATAGTTCTAGATTTGTCATGTCTAAAATCACTTCATCTGAAAATAGTGCCTTTATCGGGATAACTCTGCAATTATTTTATTTCTTTTAAAAAGTATTTTGTTGTAGTGTATAGAAGTACTTTAAAAAACTGAGCCAGAAATCACGAAAATCAAATTATCAGGTTTATTTGGGTTCTAAGGCAGATAATATTTGTGAAAAATCAGAATTGATATCCTATCTTTCACACTAAACCTATTCAAATATTTTCTAAAGCATAAATAGAATTTCTGAATTTTCAGTATTTGAGAAAAAATGGGAATGATTAAAACTCTTCAAAGATAATACTTGTAATTCTTGTAAAACACTAGCAGAAATAATCTCTAATAGAGATAGGATTTACAGAAGCATATCTTAATTTTAATAGCCAGGTGACTAAAATATCTAGAAGTAAAAATCTTCAAAAGATACAATACACAATTATCTAAAAGTCAAGTGCTTGTTCCTATGTTTGTCTTTAGTATTTTCTACAAAGAGATTCTTTGGTAGGAAGGTCAGATCAATGGTGAGTACAAGCTATACATAAATTCTACTATTGGATCAATAAATGGAACTGATTTTGATTATACCTACTATAGAGATCCATCTGTTTGCAACATACCTTCTTTTATATTTACTGCTAAAATAACATATAAAATGGACATTACAGTATTCTCACTCTAAGTTAGTAAAATGTCCTAGAGTCCAACAATTTTAACTCCTCATGGGCCTTCAATTACCTGTTTGATTTACATTGATGAAATATAAAAACTTTAATTTGGCTAAACATTATGGTTTATACAGTTGGTACTTTCATATACATATCGCATTTTTTTTAATGTCTCATCAAAATGTTACTTGGATTTAATATCCTAACCCTGAAAATGATAAAATTCAGATGCAGAACAATCAAATGACCTGTGTTAAACTATTGTAAGTGATAATATTCAAGAAAGACTGCTATAACTAAATGTTTCATGCGAAATGCTTTAACCTCCTTACTTTTATAACAATAATTTTTACAAAAATAAATTACGATTGCAAAATTATTAGAAGCTGAGTTATTTTCCCAATTCCAAACTGAACTTCCAGAATTTACATGTGGTTTGTTATGTTTAAGTGAAAAACAATTTCTTAAGCAGAGATGGTAGAATGCAGTCAAAGCGTTGTTAAATGGACTCTGAGAACTGTAGATGTATTGAATTAGAGTATGTTGAAAAGGCAAGTTATTTTGTAGTGGTCAAATGCCTTTAGCTTAAAGCATTTCTTCTATACTCATGGAAAGGAAGACTACTCTGTGTAGGAAATAGAATTCCAAATGGATTTTAGTCAGCTAAAATCAATGTTTACTGTAGATATAGGATTTGCTAAAATGATGTTTCATGCTAGAAATCAAAAAGCTTAACATTCTGCTAGTTAACCTCAGCAAAACTGCAGATGACTTAAGTGCTCAGTACACTGCATTACGCCTACTCTGCCCCCTAAGCATTGACTTTGGATATAAACTGAGTATGTTTGATCTGAAGTCACTTAATTTGTCTGTCAAGAAATGGCCCTTTAGGTAAAGTATCATTTCATTTAGTATCCGTTCTATAAAGAAGCATCACTAAAGAATTGGTGACATGGATTTTTGAACCAAAGTTCTACCTTTCACTTCCTGAAAAATCTGTTTTTAGATTCAAATGGGAACCTTGAATAGATTCTTGTCTGTGCTTTGGTGTTGGTTAACAATTCCGGTTCTATGGGGTATAATAGCTTCATAACAACAGCTCATGTTCCACGTCATCAGAAGTGTTATGAGTAAAATGATATAAAAGGTAAGTGATGCTTCAATAAATAAAATATTCCTATATTTAAAATATAGATTGATAATACTACTTTGATCTCTTGTGTATTTACATTAACCAGTTTTTGGTCATTTCCTAGTTCCTGGATAATTTACAAATATTTTTCATCATATATATTTGGTCATTCTTTTGTTTAATGATTTAAAAAGCTTATGGATTTAGAAAGATGGTAATGATAAACCTGTATGGGAGACAGCAAAAGAGACACAGATGTATAGAACAGCCTTTTGGACTCTGTGGGAGAGGGAGAGGGAGGGATGATTTGGGAGAGTGGCAGTGCAACATGTATGATATCATAAGTGAAACGAATCGCCAGTCTAGGTTCGATGCAGGATGCAGGATGCTTGGGACTGATGCACGGGGATAATCCAGAGAGAAGGTGTGGGGAGGGAGGGGGGAGGTGGGGGTCGGGATTGGGAGTTCATGTACACTCGTGGCTGATTCATGTCAATGTATAACAAAATGAATACAGTATTATAAAGCAAAACAAACTAAAAAATAAAAATTAATTAAAAAAAAAGCTTAAATTTTCTTCACAAGTTCCTACATAGTAGAAAAAAATCATGTTTTTCTTTGTGGATCTGTGAGATTTTTTTTCTAATTTTATTTTTTTTATTGGAATAGATTTGATTTACAATGTTGTGTTACTTTGCTCTGTTGTAGAAGTAAAGTAACAGAAATTGATTCAGTCATACATACATATGTGTGTGTGTGTGTGTGTGTGTGTGTGTGTATGCATTCTTTGTTTTATATTCATTTCTATTATGGCTTCTTATAGGATACTGAATATAGTTCTCTATGATATATAGTAGGACCTTTTTGTTTATCCATTTGTATATAATAGCTTGTATCTACTAACCCTCACCTCCCATTTCATCTCGGTTCTCTATGTCTATGGGTCTATATCTGTTTCGTAAAAAGGTTCATTTTGCCATATTTCAAATTCTACACATTAGTGATGTCATGCGGTATTTGTCTTCCTCTCTTTGACTTACTTCACTTATATGATAATCTCTAGTCACGTCCATGTTGCTGCAGATGGCATTATTTTGTTCTTTTTTTATGATGGAGTGGCATTTCATTGTATACATGTGCCGTATCTTGTTTAGCCATTCATCTGTCAGTGGGTGTTTATGTTTCCATGTCTTGGCTCTTGTGAACAGTGCTGCTATGAACATGGGGCACATGTATCTTTTTGGATTAGAGTTTAGTCTGAATATATGCCCAGCAGTGGAATTCCTGGATCATATGATAATTAAATTTTTAGTTTCCTGAGGAACCTTCATGCTGTTTTCCACAGTGGCTGTACCAACTCACATTCTCACCTTTTTCTCATATTCTCCAGCATTGTTATTTATCTGTAGACCTTTTTAATGATGGCCATTGTGACTGGTGCGAGGTGATATCTTTTTGTAGTTTTGATTTGCATTTCTCTAATAATGAGTGATTTGAACATCTTTTCATGTGCCTATTGACCATCTGTATTTCTTCTTTGGAGACATGTCTGTTTAGGTCTTCTGCTCATTTTTCAATTGTTGTTTTGTTTTTATTTATTTATTTATTTGAGATGTATGAGCTGTTTGTATATTTTGGAAATTAAGCTTTTATGGGTTGAATTGTTTGCAAATATTTTCTCCCATTCCATATGTTGTACTTCTGGTTATGGTTTCCTTTGCTGTGCAAAATCTTGTAAGATTGATTGTCTCATTTGTTTATTTTTGTTTTTATTTCTATTGCCTTGGGAGACTGACCTAAGAGAACAATGGTGCAGTTTATTTCAGAGAGTGTTTTGCCTATGATCTCTTCTAGAAGTTTTATGGTGTTATGTCTTGTGTTTGAATCTTTAAGCTATGTGACTTTTAAATAAAAGAAAAATCAGAAAAAAATGGAAACAAATCCTAGAAATCTGATGTCTCTCATGGTTTGATCAAATTTGCTGAATGCAGTTTTTAATCAGAACCTTTGTTTCAAATGACCTTAGTATTCTGTGGGACTAACCAGACAAAACCTATTTAAGAATGAACAAACATGTAATAATTAGAAATGAAATGATCTTTCAGGGCTGTTTCTGGCCCTTGGTTCTGTGCACATGTGGCTTGTATGTGGAGCAACTGATGCTCTGATGACTGGTGTTAGTGTTCATGGTCTGCTATACCATCTCTCAAATACCGTGTGTCTACAGGGACACGCGAATTTCTAATGGGCAATTAGAACAAAACTGAGTTGCCCAACATCCTAAGGAATTTTGATATACCAGACCACCTCACCTGCCTCCTGGGTAATCTGTATGCAGATTAAGAGGCAATAGTTAGAACCGGACATGGAACAACAGACTGGTTCTAGATATGTCAAGGCTGTAAATTGTCACCCTGCTTATTTAACTTATATGCAGAGTACATCATGTTAAATGCCAGGTTGGATGAAGCACAAGCTGGAATCGAGATTTCTGGGAGAAACATCAGTAACCTCAGATATGCAGATGACACCACCTTTATGGCAGAAAGTAAAGAGGAGCTAAAAAGCCTCTTGATGAAAGTGAAAGAGGAGAGTGAAAAAGTTGGCTTAAAGCTCAACATTCAGAAAACAAAGATGTAGACGCATGGCATCCAGTCCCATTGCTTCATGGGAAATAGATAGGGAAATGTAAACAGTGACAGAATTTATTTTTTGAGGCTCCAAAATCACTGCAGATGGTGACTGCAGCCATGAAATTAAAAGATGCTTGCTTCTTGGAAGAAAAGTTAGGACAAAACTAGACAGCACATTCGGAGAGGGCAACGGCACCCCACTCCAGTACTCTTGCCTGGAAAATCCCATGGGTGGAAGAGCCTGGTAGGCTGTAGTCCATGAGGTTGCTAAGAGTTGGACACAAATGAGTGAGTTCACTTTCACTTTTCACTTTCATGCATTGGAGAAGGAAATGGCAACCCACTCCAGTGTTCTTGCCTGGAGAATCCCAGGGACGGGGGAGCCTGGTGGGCTGTCATCTCTGGGGTCACACAGAGTCGGACACGACTAAAGCGACTTAGCAGCAGTTAGCACATTAAAAAGCAGAGACATTACTTTGCCGACAAAGGTCCGTCTAGTCACAGCTATGGTTTTTTCAGTAGTCATGTATGGATGTGAGAGTTGGACAATGAAGAAAGCTGAGTGCTGAAGAATCGATGCTTTTGAACTGTGGTGTTGGAGAAGACTCTTGAGAGTCCCTTGGACTGCAAGGAGTCCAACCAGTCCATCCTAAAGGAAATCAGTCCTGAATGTTCATTGGAAGGATTGATGCTGAAGCTGAAGCTTCAGTAATTTGGCCACCTGATGCTAAGAACTGACTTCTTGGAAAACACCCTGATGCTGGGAAAGATTGAAGGCGGGAGGAGAAGGGGACAACAGAGGATGAGATGGTTAGAGAGCATCACTGACTCAATGGGCATGAGTTTGAGTAAGCTCTGGGAGTTGGTGATTGACAGGGAAGCCTGGTGTGCTGCAGTCCATTGGGTCACAAAGACACGACTGAGCGACTGAACTGAACATGACTTTATATCCAATTCCCACAAAAGTTATAGGGAAATTTTTAGGACATGTAATTATGAAAATTTAGAGAGGAATTTTCAGAAAAGCTAACAGAAGTTATCATAGAAGTTGGGGAAGGGAAGATGAAGGGAAATGCAGGAAAGATGAAAAAGTCTGCTGTTTTCTTGCCATGAATTTCACTATATACTTTTAGACTTTGATACTGGGTTATTGGAGGTAAAACACTCTTCGAAACTGAATTTGATTTCCAAAAAAATTCAATCTTATTCTTACCATTCATATTCTAAAAAAGTATTAGTTAAATATTTTCAAATGTATTAGTATTTAGTATATGCCGGACGTCAAACTGTTTTACATGTATTTTCTTATTCAATCCTTTTAAAGGTCCAACAATATTGACCCAATTTTGTACATTAGTAAACCAGCAAAGATTGATGTTTTGGCCAAGATTATCCAGCTAGTAAATAACAGAACAGAAATTTTAACTTTGATATGCCTAACTCCAGTCATATATAGATGTATGAAAATTATTATGCAATTAATATTTATATTAAACCTAACCTTTTAAAATGTTTTTCTTTTATTCAATTCCACAGCCATGACTAATATCACTATTCACCTGAGGGCTCTATATGCTTTCTAGAAGTTTAATTGTTGATAATCATGGAAAATAAAGCTGCCAAATATCTAATTCAAGGTACTTATTTATCCACCATATTCTTCTTTTATTTTTCATGTATAATTGAATATGGGATACTAGTATGTAAAACATTTTAAGTCTTTACTGAACAGTGTAAAAAGTGTCAGACACAGTCAGCTGCCATTTTTTTCCCTCTTCACATGACTATAGCTTCTTTCCCCTGAACTTTAGCCTACTAATAATTGTATTATTTTCTGCTGTCAAAAGCCTCTATGCTTCCTTTCCCAAAGTGCCAAGGTCACTTTCTCAATTATTTTTGTTTTTCAGAAGGTCATGATTTAGCAAATTCTATTCATATTATATGCAACTAAAGTAATAGAAGGCCTAAATCCCTATATGATGTAATTATACAAAAATCTGGCTAACTATCATGTGAAGTGTGCCCTTTGACCTGAAGAAAACATTTCTGCGGTGTTCTGCTCACCTGGAACCATAAATGAGATGCATCAGAAGTTCCTTAACTAATTGAGAAATGCTTGAATGATTTTTTCTGTTTGACTTCTTCCTCCTGGGACACATTATACTGATGGCTTGAAAGAGACTGTAGACGCTAATCAGTAAGGTGGAGCAGTTTTAGCACAGGATTTTAAGATTAAAGAATAGTGTCATTGAAATGAACTTCAAAAAGAAAAAAACACAACATGATCAAAGATTTAAGCCAAAGATATTTTTAAAGCAGAGAGATAAAATTTATTTAATTAGACTAAGCTATTGAAGGAGACAAAATCTCTAGTCTGAAGGTAGAAGAAGGTAGACTATTACTTTAAGTATTAAAGCATACATACTATATATAATGGATTTTATTTTGCCTGGTGACAGGGTAAAGACATTACTTTGCCGACTAAGGTCCATCTAGTCAAAGCTATGGTTTTTCCAGTGGTCATGTATGGATGTGAGAGTTGGACTGTGAAGAAAGCTGAGTGTCGAAGAATTGATGCTTTTGAATTGTGGTGTTGGAGAAGACTCTTGAGAGTCCCTTGGACTGCAAGGAGATCCAACCGGTCCATTCTGAAGGAGATCAACCCTGGGATTTCTTTGAAGGAATGATGCTAAAGCTGAAACTCCAGTACTTTGGCCACCTCATGTGAAGAGTTGACTCATTGGAAAAGACTCTGATCCTGGGAGGGATTGGGGGCAGGAGGAGAAGGGGACAACCGAGGATGAGATGGCTGGATGGCATCATGGACTCGATGGACGTGAGTCTGAGTGAACTCTGGGAGTTGGTGATGGACAGGGAGGCCTGGTGTACTGCGATTCACGGGGTCGCAAAGAGTCAGACACTGAGTGACTGAACTGAACTGAGGGTAGAAAGAGGACTCTGATTTCATGAAGTACATGTGGTACAAATTTATAAGTCAGTTCATGGCTGCCGTGTCCATGCAAAAGCTTCTCACAAGAATTCATGCAATCACTTCCTTCTGAGGACTCAGTGAAGATGCTGAAGACCTATGCTTTAATAGGATGGATGGTTAGCTTAAATGATTGCTCTACATTCTGAATAATGTCAGCACCCATTTAGCTTTGAATAGGGAACTCTGGCCCAAAGGAAGAAATGCACCCATGATGCTGGCTAGCCATCTTACAGTGCTGGGTCATAAATATAGTCGGGCCCTTGAATGAAAACAACCCCAGAAGCAGGGACTACTAACAGTTCTCATTAGCATCATCAAATGTGGTAGAACTTTATATTGACTAATTTTGTATGCCAAAGGGGGCACAAATTTGAGGACACTCAATTTTTGTTTTCTACAAATGCCTTAAGACTGGATTTTTCTCACTGAGTAAGTCCTGAGCCAGATCATATTAAGACAAGCCCCAAACTTGTCAGGCGTTGGAATAATAGTCATACAAAGGATATTTGTGAACTTATGTTCACATAAGTTCATAAAGATGCAACAGATAGCTAAAATTAACAAATAATCTCAATCATTTTATGTTTAAATCTTTCAGTGAGTCCTTATGGAGAGAAGTGCTATGACAGAAGGGGGGTTGGAAGGGTGACCCATCCTATCAAGTTAAGTGAGGGAGGGCTTCAGTAGAAATGTTCTTAGGGGCACAGAATAGCCAGCAGAATCTTGTTCTTCTGTTAGATTGCTGAGCTTTAATCTGTGTGTTCTCTTGGTGCCATGCTTGCAGTGTAGCAAAGTGAGAAGTCCTGGTGGAGAACTTGAACTGTATATCTGTGATTATGGAGGCATGATTGAGGATGACAGCTCCAGATGCAGAGAACTGCAGATGGAGCAGATGGGATGGCAAGGAGAAAGGGGAGGTTTTGCACTACCCTGCCAAGCTAAGTTAGGAGAGCATCAGGAAAGTCACCTGTAGAAATAAGGAGTGTTCCAAGAAAAGATTGGCATCTTGTTTCTGGGTTGAATATTGATGTATGGGTCAGACTGCTGATATACTCTGTACTGATATGAGCTGGCAGGAAGGTAATGCAAAGTGATACCAGGGCAGGAAAAGAAATACTATTGCATGCTGCATTTTTTCAGAAAGTGAAAGGTGCTTAGTAGTGTTCAACTCTTTTCAGCCTCATGGACTGTATAGTCCATGGAATTCTCCAGGCCAGAATACTAGAGTGGGTAGCCTTTCCCTTCTCCAGGGGATCTTCCCAACCCAGGGATCAAACCCAGGTCTCCCTCATTGCAGGCGAATTCTTTACCAGCTAAGCTACAGGGAAGCCTTTCAGAAGAGGAATCTAAGATGCAGATTAGCATGTTGGTCACTTAGTAGGGATTGTTTTTGGGAGTAATGCCTATGGGGAAAAAAGGGAAGGAGGCAGGATTGGGCCTTGCAAACCTGACAAAGGCTTCCTCTCTGAAGCTGGAGAGATCATCAAAGTTGTTCTGAGTTGAAATGAAGGGGCTGACCTTTATACCCCTGCATTGACCCAGCATTGGGCAGGCTGTTTCTGAAAGAGGTGAGAATTTGGGCAAGGTCATTTTTTCTCAAATGAGTTAATCCCTAAAGACACTGGCAGCTGAGGGCTTTCTTTTGGCTTCATGAAATTGTTGATTTGAAAACTGAGGTCTGGATAGCACATTATGGTGTTCACCATAATAGCTGTTCTTCTTACAGCTTGTAGTCCACAGGGCTAAGGAGGGGTATTAGTCAGGGTCCTCCAGAGGATCAGAACAAATAGGATGTGTATATATATATATATATGTGTGTGTGTGTATGCATATATATACACATACACAGACACAACAGGATGTAATTTATATAATACGTAATTATATTTTAACTAGTTGGTATTATATATTATATGTTATATAACATAAGTGTATGCATATAATTATATAGATATTTGTATTATTATATGTATAGCATATTTTATATCTTATATATAGATATATATTGAGAGGGGAGCAGGGAAAGACTGATTTTAAGGAGTTAGCTTTATGCAGTTATTTAAGATCCATGAACATAACATCTAATCTACAAACTTAACATTGGTTAGGATTCATGAACAGACTGTAGACTCACAAAGAGTCTCAAGTTCATAGAAACCTTACTGGCAGTATTCCATTTTGTTCAAGAGAAGGCTATGCTAGTGAGTGTGTCAGCTGATTAGGTGAGGCCCACTCACACCAGAGGATAATCTGCTTTTCTCCAAGTCTGCATATTTAAATGTTAATCTCACCCAAAAGAAATCTTTATGGAAATACCTAGAGTGATGTTTAAGAAAATATATGGTCACCATGGCCCAGTCAAGTTGACATTTAAAATTAATCATTACAAGGGTTCTGGGCTTCCCTGGAGGCTCAGATGGTAAAGAGTCTGCCTGCAGTGTGGGAGACCCAGGTTCAATCCCTGGGTTGGGAAGATACCCTGGAGAAGGAAATGGCAACCCACTTCTGTGTTCTTGCCTGGAAAATCCCATGGATGGAGGAGCCTGGTAGGCTACGGTCCACGGGGTCACAAAGAGTCAGACATGGCTGAGCAACTACATTTCTTTTTACAAGGGATCTGTATGGGGATCATGGTATGTTAAGTCTAATAATGTGAAACCTTTGACCTTAATAACACAGTTCCAGAGGTAAAAATTTAAAATCAGTCATACTAGTATAAAATTCTTCAACATAATATTAAAATCATTGTTTATATTATGAAAATGAAAGTGAAGTCACTCAGTCGTGTCTGACTCTTTTTGACCTCATGGACTATAGCCTGTACCAGGCTTCTCCATCCATGGGATTTTCTAGGCAAGAATACCAAAGTGGGTTGCCATAGTAATGAAAAAGTAGGGCTTCCCTGGTATCTCAGTTGGTAAAGAATCTGCCTGCAGTGCAGGAGAACCAGGTTCAATCCCTGGATTGGGAAGATACACTGGAGAAGGAAATGGCAAACCACTCCAGTATTCTTGCCTGGAATATCCTGTGGACAGAGGAATAATAATAAGTAATAAAAAAGTAGACAAACTTCAGATGTTTGCCTGAAGTAAATCTTCATATTTATACATGTACCACACCTATCTGCAATGTTTTAGAACATGGGAAAGAAGTTTTTTTTTTGTTGCTGCTGCTGCAGTAACAAGAGTGAGTGGGTATACTCACTCTTCAGAAGATGTTTGCCTCCAGTGTCTTGCGTTCCAGCAAAAATGTTGGTTGGATCTCGATAAGAACCAATGCAGTCTCCAAGGCCAAGTCCCATCAGCAGATCTGGATGCTGACTATGGGTGAGCTGAGCATCTGATGGCTTGATCTAGAACACCTTGCCTGCCTGGAGACCAGGCATATGGTCACAAGTTGAGAAAGGGTCGTGCCAGTGCTGGGGTGCCTGAGAAGATACCCCAGATGAGGAGGATGACAACTCTGCTTCTCAGAAGATTTTGTGAATCTTTTGGACTTCCCTGGTGGCTCAGAGGTTAAAGCATCTGCCTCCAATGCGAGAGACCTGGGTTCGATCCCTGGGTCGGGAAGATCCCCTGGAAAAGGAAATGGCAACCCACTCCAATATTCTTGCTTGGAGATTCTCATGGACTGAGGAGCCTGGTGGGCTGCAGTCCATGGGGTCACAAAGAGTCGGACACGACTGAGTGACTTTACTTAACTTACTTAGGATAATTTACTACCACCTGTGTCAGTCTGTACTTAAAGGTAAATAGAAATGTATTTGACCCAGTGGTTCTCTTGAACATGTCCAGAAGCTGAGGCCAATGAAAGTCCATAAGAAGCTCCCAAGGAAGTGCACTTGGGAAGATAGCTCCAGGCCAAGAAGGAGGAAATCAAAACTTTATTCAATGAATCAATGGCATTTTCAGCAGCATGGATAGGCCTAAAATAATGACACTAAATAAATAAGCCAGAGAAAAATATCATATGACATCAGTTATATGTGGAATCTTTTAAAAAAAGACACCAGTGAAGTTATTTATATAGACATAGGTTACCAAAGAGGAAAGTGCGGAAGAGGGAGGAATTAGGAGTTTGGGATTAATTGAGATAAAATAAATATACAGTATAGATAATCAACAAGGACATACTGTATAGCACAGGGAACTATACTTGATATCTTGTAATAACCTATAATGGAAAAGAATGTAGGAGAATATATACATTATATATATGTATATAGTGGATATATGCATATGTATGTTTATAAATAATGTATATTTGACCACTTTGCTTGTCACAACCTTATAAATTAACTATACTTCAATTATAAAAAGTAACCCCCTATTCAAGGCAGAAAACACCAAGAAATAAAGCTCCCTATCTTTCAGCAATTATACATAGATCAATCATTCAACTAAAAATAAAACCCTTATCTGCTCCTCTCTCCAAAAAAATTGAAAGAGAGGAAATATGGAAAGAACACCATAATGCTTTAACCTTTAAAAGGTGTTTGTAATGGTCCATTAGTCGCTGTACAGGGACTAATGCTTTCTCTCTGTGACAGGTGCTTAGGCCATCACTGTGGATTGAATCCAGTATGAGAGCTCTAAAAAGAGCAAGGTCCAGGGCTTCTAGCCAGAGACTCAGAGATATTATTAGTACACATGCTGTCTCTACCATCCGCCCCCTTTTGGCTAAGATTCCATGTATATGCAAATTGCACACCCCTAATACGTTAACGCTGTAGTGTGCTGGTCCTCGTTAGGAAGTCTCTTGAGGAGATACTAACAAGGTGCTATTGCCAGAAGTGAATTCTGATTCCTAATATGCACACAAATGAACAGACACATAGTAATGTATAAGTGTTCTGTGTAAAAATAGCACAGGTAATAGGGAACCAAATTTGAGCCATCTTAGTAATTTTGAGCCATTTTGAGACTTGCTTAAAAAGACTGTTTGCTAGCAAGGGTATTCTCATGGCAAAAGGCAGAAGTTGTGAAGTAGGATTAAAAAGATATGCATCTTTCAGAATCTGGCATGTATTTCCCAAGACAATATCTTATTTCCTAAATGCTATTGAAAATATTGAGAAATATGGTAGGGAATAAACTCATAATAGCCTGATCCAGATCTAAACCCAGATTAGAGGGGTGATGAAGGTTATCTTCAGGAAGGAGGATTTTAGATAATGTTTGGTATGATCAAGAGAATACATAATTTTAGTGTTTTGGTAAAGTCTTCACCAAAAAGGAAAAAAAAAAAAAATCCCAGTCTTTACAAGGAAATTGTGGTAAAAGTATAAAACAAAACTACAGGATGGTTTTAACTTAGGTTTTTATTTCTCTCTGTGTTAAATTATGCTAAACTGCTATGTGGAGAAAAAAAAATTTTGTAACCATAACTAAAATCACTGTGAAATTTTTTAAATGAAGTAAAAATAATGAAAGTACAGGTGTTTTAATGAATGTCATGAAGATATTATAAGATGGTGTTTTTTTCAATGAGGGAGATGCTGTAGGTCACGGAAAACCTGGAGGGAAATATAGGGGAGTTTGTTTCTTAAAATGAATTTGTAGAAAGTCAAGATATATAATTTTGATAAAGTAAGAAACAGATCCAAGTATTATATTGAATCATTATCCTTGAAAGATAAAACAGAGACTAGAATGCTAGTGTATCTAGTGATTGCAGCATTATACTAAGCTGTCTTGTATGAGACATGTTGTTCGGCATGTCCTTCCATTCTATTTTGTCACCTGCTCGTTCCCCAGTTTGATAAGGAGTTTAGCTTATTTCTTGATTGTCCTTTGAGTCATTCATCCGCTTCACTGAACTGAGAGATCCCATGAGTTAGATCATTGCAAATAGAGGTATTGAACTAATCCTAAATTACACATTCTCTAGAAAAATTACCCCTTCCAGTTCTAATAGTCAATGCTTGGTTTTATCAGGAAAGTAACTTTCAAAGTTATTGAGGACAGCATTTTGTTTCCTGACTAGCTTGAATGAGAGAAAAATATTGAAGATTCACACATCCTTTCATTCTGGTACTGATGGAAACCTAGTGGAATATCCATAGTGTTTCAATAGTTGAAAGAGTGAAATTGTAATGAGTTGAGCCTTCAAACTTCAAATATTCATAGAGAGGAATGGATTTTGTAAAAAAAGCTTTCCTTTTTTTTTTTTTTTTTAATAGATGTATGATTCCTTCTCAGTATTGGTGACCTTGATTGCCTGGTCACTTGCCAAAGGACTCTAGAGTATTACTGGGTCCGAGTCTTTGAAGTAAAAGACAGATAGCAATATGTTCCTTGGGTCAAGGAATTTTAGGTAGGGATTTTAGGTTTTAGTGGGGGAAAAAGTAGAATAATGGAAATAAATAGGAGCTTGAGGGATTCATCTATCAACTCATTATTTTGAAAAACTTATTGTGCAGTGGCTGCAAATATTTCCCACACGATTAGGCATTAGCAAACGGGTTTTGTTTACTTTGGGTAATGCTAATCACGTTTTTTTGTGGCTTAATGTTAGCCAGTGAAGTTGATTTTTTTTTTTTCAAAGACTGTGTAAAACAAAGGAATAAAGTTAAAATGTCTTTATTTTTCGATTAAATAATACATGATTGATAACTTGAATCAACATTGGAATCAAAGTGTAAGGTGTCAAGTAGCACTGAAAGCATGGAAATTTATGGGTACTATTCTAAATAACTATCAGGGCGGATTGCCAGTCTCCATTATGGAAGTAAATTAACAGGGATGTTTTGGCTGAAACACTGAAGGGGGATGTGGAATTCTGTTGTGCAAAAAATATCCCTTTTAGTTCCAGTTGGATGTGTTTGGCAACTTCTCCCATTGTGTTGCTTTAATACACAATACCTCACATAGCCATCTGGTCGTTACCAAGAGGAAAGAGAAAATTACCTACAATTTAAATAGGTTCATTCTTTGTCAGGCAGAGATCTTTCTGGACTCTGATGACTCAAAATTCCTTTCCCCTTCTTTTTTACCCTAAATCTCACAACTGCTCTTAAAATTCAAGCTGTATAAATGTGTATATGTGTGTGTGTCTACACACATGTGCCGTCTTGTGTGTCTCTGAAGGACAGTTGGGCTTATCTTTTTTCAAGAAATGGAAATTTTATTTTGAAAATCTTAAGATTTTTTTCAGTATTGTCACACTGCGTATGTTCAGAAGGCTTCAGTGCATTTTGTTTTTAACTGCATGTGTTCTGGACACTTTAATTTCCTCTTAAAGTCCATCTTCTTTCAAAAAGAGAAATATTTCTGTAAAGTTTTTTTTTTTTCATATTATATCATTTGGTTTATTAGACTTTCATCCTTCTTTCCTTCAGAAACAGAATTTGAAGGTTGGTTACAGAATTTTAGATTTTACAAATGAGTAAAATCAAAGACTTTGACTCTTTTTTTTCAAATTTTGCCAGTTGAAGTTTTGACTCAATGGTTTTAGGACAAATTGTGAAGGGCAACTTAAGATGCAAGAAGATACCACAGCTCTTGAACTGTCTAATCATTAGAAAAGTGGACCTCAAATGATTAACTGAATTGTCTTTATACTTCATACTCCAAATTAGTAGTGTGGTAATTGGGTCATGCAGGTCACATTGAAAATTAAGGGTGATCTTTCCTAAGAAAAGCAATTTGGTAAAGTAATTGCATTTGTGATATTGCAAATATGACTTGTTTATTTTTAAGATATTTTAGTTTTATTGGAGTATAGCTGATTTAAAATGTTGTGTTAGTTTCTGCTGTACAGCAAAGTGACTCATATATATAAATATATATATATACACACACACACATACTCGTTCTTTTTAGATTCTTTTTTCATACAGATATCACGGTATACAGTAGGTTTTTTGGTTGTCTTATATACTATATCTTGTATACAGTAGGGCATGTGTGTGTTCATTCTCAAGCTCCTGATTTATCCCTCCTCCTCACATTTCCCCTTTGGTAACTATAATTTTGTTTTCAATATCTGTAAGTCTGTTTCTGTTTTGTAAAAATAAGATCATCTTTTTTTGGTAAAATTAGATTTCACACGAGTGCCATCATATGATATGTATCTTTTTCTGTCTGGCTCACTTCACGTAGTTTGATAGGTCCATCCATGTTGTTGCGAATGGCATTATTCCATTCTCCTTTAGGCTGCCACTGTATCGGTGTACCACGTCTTCTTGTCTGTTGCTTTGTCAGTGGACACAGGTTGCTTTCACATCTCGGCTATTGTAAACAGCGCTGCAGTGAACGTTCCGGTGCATGTCTCTCTTCTAATTGATAGTTTCTTCAGATATACTCAGGACTAGGATTGATGGAGCACATAATAGTTCTATTTTCAGTTTAAGTAACCTCCATATTGTTCTCCATATTGTTCTCCATAGTGGCTGTACCGATTTACATTCCCACCAACAGTGTAGGAGGGTTCCTTTTTTCCTTCTCCAGCATTTGTTTGCAGATTTTTTTGATAATGGTGTGAGATGATAGTTTTGATTTCCATTTCTCTGATAAGTAGTCATGTTGAACATCTTTTCATGTACTTTTTGACTATCAGTATGTCTTCTTTGGAGAAATGTCTGGTTAGATCTTCTGCCAGTTTTTGATTGGCTGTTTTTTTTTTTTTTTGGTATAGAGCTGCCCAAGCTGTTTGTATATTTTGGAGATTAATCCCTTATCATTTACTTCGTTTGCAAATATTTTCTCCCCATTCTGTGGGTTGTCTTTTCATTTTGCTTATGATTTCTTTTGCTGTGAAAGGCTTTAAAGTTTAATCTGGTTCCATTTGGTTTTGTTTTATTTTCATGACTCTATGAAGTGGATCTACAAAGATCTTTCTGATACTAACATCCTCTTAACAAAGTTATTGTAAGAAGTCTGTTCTGAGATAGCATAAGTACAACTAAAACATTCAATAAATGCTAGCTGTTATTATTTTTTTTTAAAAGAAGATCTTTCTGTGATTTATGTTGAAGAGAGTCCTGCCTATACTTTCCTGTAGGAGTTTTATAGTGTCTAACCTACGTTTACGTCCTTGATCCATTTTGAGTTTGTTTTTTATTGGTTTTTATGGCTACATGTCAAATTCATTCTTTGACATGTAGCTGTTCAGTTTTCCGAGCACCATTTATTGAAGATACTGCCTTTTCTCCAATGAATATGCTTGCCTTTTATGTCCTAGATGAATTGGCCATAGGTGTGTGGGTTTATTTCTGGGCTTTCTGTTCTTATTCTGTTGATACATATTTCTGGCTGTGTGCCAGTGCCATTCTGTTTTGGTGACTGTAGCTTTGTAATATAGTCTGAAATCAAGGAGGCTGATTCCTTCAGCTTCATTTTTCTGTCTCAGGATTGCTTTAGCTGTTTGGGCCTTTGTGTTTCCATATAAATTTTAGATTTTTTTGTTCTAGTTCTGTGAAAAATGCCATTGGTAATTTGATAGGGATTTCATGGAATCTGTAGATTGAACAGGGTAGTATAGTCATTTTGACAATGTTGACTTTTCCAATCCAAGAACTCAGTATATCTTCCTACCTGTTTGTGTCATCTCTAATTTCTTTCATAAGTGTCTTAATGTTTTCAGAGTAGAGGTCTTTTGTCTCCTTAGGTAGGTTTATTTCTAGATATTTTATTTTATTTTTTTGATATAATGGTAAATGGCATTGTTTCCTTAATTTCTCTTTTTGATGTTTTGTTATTAGTGTATAGAAATGCAAGAGATTTCTCTGTATTAATTTTGTGTCCAGCAACTTTACTGAATTCACTGAGCTCTAGTAGTTTTCTAGTAGCATCTTTAGGATTTTCTATGAATAGTAACAAGTGATCTGCAAACAGACACAATTTTACTTCTCTTCCAATTTGGATTCCTTTTCTTTTTTTGATTTTCATGGCTAGGGATTCCAAACTGTGAATAAAAGTGGTGACAATGGACATCCATGCCTTGTTTCTGATCTTAGATGAAAGGCTTTCTGCTTTTCACTTTTAAGAATGATGTTAGCTGTGATTTGTCATACTTGGCCTTTATTATGTTGAAGTAGGGGCTTCCCCGGTGGCTCCAACAGTAAAGAGTCTGCCTGTAATACAGGAGACCTGGGTTCAATTCCTGGGTTGGGGAAATCCCCTGGAGAAAGGTATTGCAACCCACTCCAATATTCTTGCCTAGAGAATACCATGCACAGAGGCTCATGGTACAGTTACAGTGAGCTACAGTCCATGGGGTTGCAAGAGTCAGACACGACTGAGTAACTAACACATGTGTGTGCGTGTGCGCATGCACACACATGTCGAGGTAATTTCCTTCTATTCCCACTTTCTGGAGAACTTTTATCATAAATGGGTGTTGAATTTTGTCAAAAGTTTTTTCTGCATCTATTGAAATGATCATATGATTTTTATTCTTCAGTTAATGTGCTGAATCACACTGAATGATTTTTAATGTAAAAGAATCCTTGCATCTCTAGAATAAAAATAAAATAAATAAAATAAAAATAAAAAATTATCATAAAATATAATTTTATTGTATTGTTAGATTTGATTTGCTAGTATATTGAGTATTTTTGCATTTACATTTGATAAACTTTTATTTTAAACTTAAAAATAGCTTTTTTGTAATATATGTCTAAGGCATAATAAAAAATGTTACTTTTTTGATGGAGAAACATCATTTTGTATATTTTTGGTTTCATATATTTAAAGTGAGTTCTTGAGTTTAATGAGAAAAAATGAGAGGACAAATCCTTCATATTTACCCACATATTACCTTTACTGACACTTTTCATTCATTTGTGTGGATCCAAGTTTTATCATGTATTGTTTTCCTTCCTACCAGCTAATCGGGGCATATCATTATTAATCTTATTTTTTTCAGTGACTTGGAAATCATTTATTATTTAATAAAAATTTATAACAGCATATATTTTCTTATTAACCTCTAAAGTTGCAGAAAAAAATTTTGTGTCAAAGATGTAACTATAGGTATCTTGAGATGAGGGCATTATAACTTATTTTTGACTACATTTTGTTCATCAAAATTGTTTCATTTTGTCATATTCCTTTTATTATTGTGGTGAAATATATGTAATGTAATATTTATCATTTTTGCTATTTGCAAGTATACAGTTCAGTGCCATTAAATACACTCAGAGTGTTATGTAACCACCAGCACTGTTTACATCCAAACCATTTTCATCGTCCCTAACAAAACTCTGTACTTAGCAGACAATAACTCTCCCTTCTTGCTTTCTGTTCCGCTTACTGTATTTGTGAATTACATATTCTAGGTAATTCATATAAATGGAATCATATGATATTTGCCCTTCAGCATTTGGCTTATTTCACTAAGAATAATGTTCTCAAGGTTCATCCATATTATAGCATATATCAAAATTTCATTCTGCTTTATGACTAAGAAAAATATTTTTATATTTTAATTTTTGAAACTTATGTGTTCATGGACACTGCAGTAATAACTGAAGGCTAAAATACCTAAAAAATATTTTATTAGTAAAGACTTTGCCTCTCAACCCTATCAATCATCATTCAATTTAAGATGGACACTTATATATCCTCATGATTTAGTAAATAGTGTCCTCTTATGTGGCTTCGTGCAAAACAGACTGTCCTTGTGTTCTCCTCCACCTTGAATGCACGCAATCTGAAACAGCCATATGCTGGGTAATAGCTTTCAAAAATGCTGCTGTTTCCTTACTAAATTCACTGAAAATGGGATTGTGTTTTCTTTTAACAAAATGTTATTCTATTGCCACTACATACTAGGCACTAATGGGTGAAAAATATTCTAAGGCTCAAGGCATACTCTCCACATGCTCGCCATTTCAGTTCAGTTCAGTCACTCTCGTGTCTGACTCTTTGTGACCTCCTGAACCGCAGCATGCCAGGCTTCCTTATCCATCACCAACTCCCAGAATCCACCCAAACCCATATCCATTAGTCGGTAATGCCATCCAGCCATCTCATCCTCTGTTGTCTCCTTCTCCTTTTGCCCCCAATCCCTCCCAGCATCAGGGTCTTTTCCAATGAGTCAGCTCTTTGCATGAGGTGGCCAAAGTATTGGAGTTTTGGCTTCAACATCAATTCTTCCAATGAACACCCCGGACTGAGCTCCTTTAGGATAGACTGGCTGAATCTCCTTGCAGTCCAAGGGACTCTCAAGAGTCTTTTCCAACACCACAGTTTAAAAGCATCAATTCTTCAGTGCTCAGCTTTCTTTATAGTCCAACTCTCACATCCATACATGACCACTGGAAAAACCGTAGCCTTGACTAGATGGACCTTTGTTGACAAAGTAATATCTCTGCTTTTTAATATGCTGTCTAGGTTGGTCATAACTTTCCTTCCAAGGAGTAAGCATCTTTTAATTGCATGGCTGTATTCACCATCTGCAGTGATTTTGGAAACCAGAAAAATAAAGTCTGACACTGTTTTCTCTGTTTCCCCATCTATTTGCCATGAAGTGATGGGACCAGATGCCATGATCTTCATTTTCTGAATGTTGAGCTTTAAGCCAACTTTTTCATTCTCCTTTTTCACTTTCATCAAGAGACTCTTCAGTTTTTCTTCACTTTCTGCCATAAGGGTGGTATCATCCACGTATGTGAGGTTATTCATATTTCCACCGGCAATCCACCAGCCCAGCGTTTCTCATGATGTACTCTGCATGCTGCTGCTGCTGCTAAGTTGCTCCAGTCTTGTCTGACTCTGTGCGACCCCATAGACGGCAGCCCACCAGGCTCCCCGTCCCTGGGATTCTCCAGGCAAGAACACTGGAGTGGGGTGCCACGTCCTTCTCCAGTGCATGAAAGGAAAAGTTAAAGTGAAGTCGCTCAGTCCTGTCCGACTCTTAGCGACCCCATGGACTGAAGCCCACCAGGCTCCTCCGTCCGTGGGCTTTTCCAGGCAAGAGCACTGGAGTGGGGGCCACTCCACATAGAAGTTAAATAAGTAGGGTGACATATGCAGCCTTGACGTACTCCTTTTCCTATTTGGAACCAGTCTGTTGTTCCGTGTCCAGTTCTAATTATGGCTTCCTGACCTGCATACACGTTTCTCAAGCGGCAGATCAGGTGGTCTGGTATTCCCATCTCTTTCAGAAGATAACAAAATGATGACAACATTTATTTTTCTTCAAAATATTAAACACTATTCAGTTATTGTATTTAAATAATGATGCTTTAATATTAACTGTGCTTGTCTCCAGTAAAAATACATGTCTTTTTAAAAATCTAGTTGAAGGCAATGTGGTGTAATTGAAAGATCTTAAGCTTTTGCTGTTGCTGCTGCTGCTAAGTCTCTTTAGTCATGCCCGACTCTGTGCAAGGCCATAAACAGCAGCCCACCAGGCTGGGTTTCCCATGGCTTCTCCAGGTAAGAACACTGGAGTGGGTTGCCATTTCCTTCTCGCTTAAGCTTTTGAGTTTTTAATTAATTATATTACTTTAGTTATATTACTAATTAGCTTACTAATATAACTAATATAATTTAGTTATATTACTAATTAATATAATTAACTAATTATATTACTAATTACTAACATCTTGGGTAGATAACTGAAAACTTAGCAAGATGATAATAAGTGTATCTGAAGATTACCCAGATTCACAAAGATTTACTTCTGTTTTCTTTTAAAATTTTTATAGTTTGAACTTTTATAATATATTTAAATCTATGAGCCATTCTTAGTTAATCTATATATAGTCTGAATAGAAGTCCACCTTCATTCTTGTATATGTGAATATTCCCTTGTCCCAAAACCATTTTTTTAAAAAAGTGCATTCTATCCTTTTAAAAACTGATTTGGCCATCTTTTTGAGAATTTGAGAATCATAAATGTAAGGGTTCTGGTGTCTCAATTCTATCCCATTGGTCTGTGTATATATTTATAAGCCAACATTATACTGTCTTGATGACTATACTTTGTAGTAAGTTTTGATATCAAATGGAGTGGTTCACTTTTGGTTTCATTGATTATCTCCCTGAATTTCCTGTGTGTGTGTTTTTTTTTTTTTAATCTTAATTATTTCTGTTCTAATCTCAACTATTTCCTTCTTTCTACTTTGGTTTGGTTTTCCTTTTGTGTATGTGTGTGTTTAAGTTTTCTAAAATGAAAGATCAGGGATTTGAGATCTTTTTTTAATAAAGCATTTACAGCTATATCAAACAGGTTTTAATAAATATAAATAGTAAGATTTATCTGTATCCAATAGCTTTTGATATATTCATTTTAATTAATCTCAAAATATTTTCTTATTTCTTTTCTGATTATTCTTTGACTCATTCTTTTTTTGGAATGCACTATTTAATTTCCACCATGGGATTTTCCAGTCAAGAAAGCTGGAGTGGATGGCCATTTCCTTCTCCAGGGGATCTTACCAACCCAGGGATCAAACCCAGATGTCCCGCATTGCAGGCAGACTTTTTACCATATGAGCCACCGGGGAAGCCCATACATTCACAAAATTTCTCAAATTTCTTCTATTGATTTTAATTATGTTGTGGTTTGAAGAATATACTCTCTATGATTTATGTCTTTTAAATTTGTTTTTGTTTTATGACCTAATTTGGAGGACATTCCATGTGCACTGGAGAAGAAGTTATATTCTGTTTTTTTTTTTTTTTTTTTTAATCTGTTTTGTTAGGTGGTGTGTTCTCTAGATGTCTGTTAGATCTAATTGGTCTTTAATGTTCAAGTGTTCCATTTCCATGTTGATCTTCTGTCTAATTCTTCTTAGTATTGTAGGTAGAAATTTGAAGCCTCTATTATTAATCTTCTATTTCTCCCTTCAAACTGTCAGATGTTGCTTCATGTATTTTGGGGTTCTATTATGAAAAGGTGCTGCTATATTTTATGAAAATATAAAAGCAAATTTTTATAATTGTTCCTGATGAAACTTCTTTCTTATAAAATATTTTTATATTGCAAGAAAACTTTTTGTCTTCAGGTCTATTTTAGCATAATATTAGTATTCAGCTCTCTTTTGACTACTGTTTGCAGAGAGATCTTTCTTCTAGCCTTTCAGTCCAACCTATTTTGTGTCTTTGAACAGTTGCTATTACTCAGAACCCCTTGTATGTGTGGGGTCATCTCTCTTGATATTTCAAGATTCTCTCTTTTTTTTTTTTTTTTTTTTCCTGTCTTTTAATAGTTTAACTACCATGTGTGTCGTTTTGGATCTCTCTAACATTACCCTAATTGGAGTGCATTGAGCTTTTAAGTGTGTATGTTAATGCGAACCATATTTGGGAAATTTTGGTCATTACTTCTTAAATAATTCTTTCTGTCCTTTTCTTCCTCCCCTCTCATTCTGGAGTTCCCATTATGCATGTGTTAGTTTGGTGATGGACAGGGAGGCCTGGTGTGCTGCGGTTAATGGGGTCGCAAAGAGTCAGACACGACTGAGTAACTAAACTGAACTGAGTATGCTTAACAGTTTACCACTAGTGTGTTCAGTTCAGTTCAGTTCATTTCAGTTGCTCAGTCATGTCTGACTGTTTGCGACTCTATGAATTGCAGCACACCAGGCCTCCCTGTCCATCATGATCTCCCGGAGTTCACTCAAACTCATGTCCATTGAGTCAGTGATGCCATCCAGCCATCTCATCCTCTGTCGTCCCCTTTTGCTCCTGCCCCCAATCCCTCCCAGCATCAGGGTCTTTTCCAATGAGTCAACTCTTCGCATGAAGTGGCCAAAGTACTGGAGTTTCAGCTTTAGCATCATTCCGTCCAAAGAACACCCAGGACTGATCTCCTTTAGAATGGACTGGTTGAATTTCCTTGCAGTCCAAGGGACTCTCAAGAGTCTTCTCCAACACCACAGTTCGAAAGCACTAATTCTTTGGCGCTTAGTTTTCTTCACAGTCCAACTCTCACATCCATACATGACCATAGGAAAAACCATAGCCTTGACTAGATGGAACTTGTTGGCAAAGTAATTTCTCTGCTTTTCAATATGCTGTCTAGGTTGGTCATAACTTTCCTTCCAAGGAGTAAGTGTCTTTTAATTTCATGGCTGCAATCACATCTGCAGTGCTTTTGGAGCCCAGAAAAATAAAGTCTGATACTGTTTCCACTGTTTCCCCATCTATTTTTCATGAAGTGATGGGACCAGATGCCATGATCTTCATTTTCTGAATGCTGAGCTTTAAGCCAACTTTTTCACTCTCCTCTTTCACTTTCATCAAAGGCTTTTTAGTTCCTCTTCACTTTCTGCCATAAGGGTGGTGTCATCTGCATATCTGAGGTTATTGATATTTCTCCCAGCAATCTTGATTCCAGCTTGTGCGTCTTCCAGCCCAGCGTTTCTCATGATGTACTCTGCATAGAAGTTAAATAAGCAGGGTGACAATATACAGCCTTGACATACTCCTTTTCGTATTTGGAACCAGTCTGTTGTTCCATGTCCAGTTCTATCTCTTGCTTCCTGATCTGCATACAGATTTCTCAAGAGGCAGGTCAGGTGGTCTGGTATTCCCATCTCTTTCAGAATTTTCCACAGTTTATTGTGATCCACACAGTCAAAGGCTTTGGCATAGTCAATAAAGCAGAAGTAGTTGTTTTTCTGGAAGTCTCTTGCTTTTTCGATGATTCCTTTTAGACTAGATAATCTCAATTGACTTATTAAATTCATTCTTTCTTTTTTCTACAATTCACACTTCTTTACTAAATCTGTCATATTAATCGTATTTTTCATCACCAGAATTTTATTTTGTTCTTTTATATACTTCCTATCTCTTAATTGATACTACTTCATATTATTTTTCATACTTTTCTCTAATTGTTCATATATTTTCCTTTAGTTTTGAGTATATGTAAAATATGTTTAATTTTGAATCTATATATTATGGCTGATTTAAAGTTTTTGCCTATCTAGTCCACATCTAGGCTTCTTCAGGAAAACTTTCCATTGATTGCATTTTTTCTATGTATGAGCCATATTTGAGGGTGTGCTGGTATGCACTCTAATGCCACTGACAGCTGCTTGTGGCAACTTCTCAGCTGAGACAGTGGATGAATAGGTCACCTAGATGTGGAAATCGGGTACCGATTGGTCTGAAACTTCTTAATGTCCACATTGAGAACACCGTCAAAGTGAAGGGAGGCAGTGAGGGAACACAGTCTGGCCAATGAGCCGGTTGAAGCTTGTGTGTATAGGAAGCTCAGCGTCCAGGCTGCAGTGGCAGATGTCAGAGGTGGCCTCCTCATCTACTGTGGAGTCATAATCCAGTGCTCCCGGATGGTGTGGGTGGTCAAGACGAAGTTCCACAATGTTCTACAACTGCTGTAGACAGGGGGCTGAATAGACAACAAACCTCAACTAGCCTTTCTTGCCACAGTCAAAAGAAAGCTGCTCTGCACCATCACCGGTGAAGTCTGAACCAGCCCCTTCTGCCAAAGCCATGGAAGGTCCAGAAACCTTGAAGCCAGATGCACTAGTCACCTCTGGCTTTGCTTGCAGTTTCAGCTGGCACAGGCCACAGTGTCAGCCAGTGTCAGAGACTGCAGCTTTTTCTGGTGTGTGTGTGTGTGTGTGTGTGTGTGTGTACATGCACTGCCTGCATATTTATGTGGCCTTCTGTTTTTGTTTTTGTTTTGGAGGAGGGAAGAGGTGGGGAGGAGTTAGGCAGCCACCTCTTGTTTGGCCCACCACTGCCTCATTAGCTGTGGGATGAAATAATATTTATCGATTGATTGTTTTCCAAAAATGTTTTGAGGCTGGACTTTCCTTGCTGAGGAAGACTTGAGTCAGGTCAAATGAAGACAAGCCTTCTGAATGGAGCTCTTCCAAAATGTTTTCAGCTAGGCCCAAAGCTTAATTCTCCGTGGATAAAACTTTTAGGGCAAGAACTCTCAGCCCCTTCTGTCCCCTTCATTTGTTTCTAGAATGCTGTTTATCACACCTACTGTGATTCCAAGGCTGCTCCTGCTTTTTGAGGCTCTGTGGGGCTGGGGAGAGAGGGAAAGGAACAGTGACATTTACAACTCTATACAACGTGTTCATACTGAGATTCAGACAGTTTTCTAGAAAAGCACTCTTGGCGATGTTGGTTAGTTTCCATATTTCTGAAAAGTCAATTGTGACTTTTTTCCAGCCAGTTTTCTCACTGCCTTTTTTTTTCTTTTTTAAGCTTTATTTTACTTTACAATACTGTATTGGTTTTCCCATACTTCAACATGCATCTGCCACAGGTGTACACGAGTTCCCAATCCTGAAACCCCCTCCCACCTCCCTCCCCATACAATCTTTAACTAGTGGTGCTGGGAAAACTGGTCAACTACTTATAAAAGAATGAATCTAGAACACTTTTTAACACCATACACAAAAATAAACTCAAAATGGATTAAAGATCTAAACGTAAGTCCAGAAACTATAAAACTCCTAGAGGAGAACATAGGCAAAACACTCTCTGACATAAATCATAGCAAGATCCTCTATGACCCACCTCCAAGAATACTGGAAATAAAAGCAAAAACAAACAAATGGGATCTAATTAAAATTTGTCACTGCTTTTATAGATCACAGATTTTTGGAGGTCCTTACTCTATCATTCTGGAAGTGCTCCTTTTAACATTCTTTAATCATGAGAAACCCTGGGCTGGAAGAAGCACAAGCTGGAATCAAAATTTTCAGGAGAAATATCAATAACCTCAGATATGCAGATGACACCACCCTTATGGAAGAAAGTGAAGAGGAACTAAAAAGCCTCTTGATGAAAGTGAAACAGGAGAGTGAAAAAGTTGGCTTAAAGCTGAACATTCAGAAAACGAAGACCATGGCATCCGGTCCCATCACTTCATGGGAAATAGGTGGGGAAATAGTGGAAACAGTGTCAGACTTTATTTTTCTGGGCTCCCAAATCACTGCAGATGGTGATTGCAGCCATGAAATTAAAAGACGCTTACTCCTCGGAAGAAAAGTTTGACCAACCTAGATAATATATTCAAAAGCAGAGACATTACTTTGCCGACTAAGGTCCATCTAGTCAAGGCTATGGTTTTTCCTGTGGTCATGTATGGATGTGAGAGTTGGACTGTGAAGAAGGCTGAGTGCCAAATAATTGAGGCTTTTGAAGTGTGGTGTTGGAGAAGCTCTTGAGAGTCCCTTGGACTGCAAGGAAATCCAACCAGTCCTGGGATTTCTTTGGAAGGAATGATGCTAAAACTGAAACTCCAGTAGTTGGCGACCTCATGCGAAGAGTTGACTCATTGGAAAAGACTCTGATGCTGGGAGGCATTGGGGGCAGGAGGAGAAGGGGATGACCGAGGATGAGATGGCTGGATTGCATCACGGACTCAATGGATGTGAGTCTGAGTGAACTCCGGGAGTTGGTGATGGACAGGGAGGCCTGGCGTGCTGCAGTTCATGGGGTTGCAAAGAGTCAAACATAACTGAGTGATTGAACTGAACTGAAGTGCCAGTGTTTATGTATGGATGTGAGAGTTGGACTGTGATGAAAGCTGAACACCAAAGAATGGATGCTTTTGAACTGTGGTGTTGGAGAAGTGTGAAGAAGGCTGAGTGCCAAATAATTGAGGCTTTTGAAGTGTGGTGTTGGAGAAGACTCTTGAGAGTCCCTTGGACTGCAAGGAAATCCAACCAGTCCTGGGATTTCTTTGGAAGGAATGATGCTAAAACTGAAACTCCAGTAGTTGGCGACCTCATGCGAAGAGTTGACTCATTGGAAAAGACTCTGATGCTGGGAGGCATTGGGGGCAGGAGGAGAAGGGGATGACCGAGGATGAGATGGCTGGATTGCATCACGGACTCAATGGATGTGAGTCTGAGTGAACTCCGGGAGTTGGTGATGGACAGGGAGGCCTGGCGTGCTGCAGTTCATGGGGTTGCAAAGAGTCAAACATAACTGAGTGATTGAACTGAACTGAAGTGCCAGTGTTTATGTATGGATGTGAGAGTTGGACTGTGATGAAAGCTGAACACCAAAGAATGGATGCTTTTGAACTGTGGTGTTGGAGAAGACTCTTGAGAGTCACTTGGACTGCAAGGAGATCCAACCAGTCCATCCTAAAGGAAATCAGTCCTGGGTGTTCATTGGAAGGACTGATGCTGAAGCTGAAATTCCAATACTTTGGCAACCTGATGCTAAGAGTTGATTCATTGGAAAAGACTCTGATGCTGAGAGGGATTGAGGGCAGGAGAAAGTGACAACAGATGATAAAATGGCTGGATGGCATCACGGACTCAATGGACAAGAGTTTGGGTATAATCCGGGGCTTGGTGATGGACAGGGATGCCTGGCATGCTGTGATCCATGGGGCCACAAAGAGTTGGACACGACTGAGTGACTGAACTGAACTGAAGTGCTTCACTACTCGTTGGGGATGCAATGATGGAGTCCCTGTCCTTACAGTAAAATTGAATCAAATTGCTTTGTACTCTGAAAACAGGTGCCAAAAAATGCTCATACTGCACAATTGCACTCATCTCACAAGCTAGTAAAGTAATGCTCAAAATTCTCAAAGCCAGACTTCAGCAATACGTGAACCGTGAACTCTCTGATGTTCAAACTGGTTTTAGAAAAGTCAGAGGAACCAGAGATCAAATTGCCAACATCCACTGGATCATGGAAAAAGCAAGAGAGTTCCAGAAAAACATCTATTTCTGCTTTATTGACTATGCCAAAGCCTTTGACTGTGTGGATCACAATAAACTGTGGAAAATTCTGAAAGAGATGGGAATACCAGACCACCTGACCTGCCTCTTGAGAAATCTGTATGCAGGTCAAGAAGCAACAGTTAGAACTGGACATGGAACAACAGACTGGTTTCAAATAGGAAAAGGAGTACGTCAAGGCTGTATATTGTCACCCTGCCTATTTAACTTTTATGCAGAGTACATCATGAGACACGCTGGACTGGAAGAAACACAAGCTGGAATCAAGATTGCCGGGAGAAATATCAATAACCTCAGATATGCAGATGACACCACCCTTATGGCAGAAAGTGAAGAGGAGCTAAAAAGCCCCTTGTTGAAAGTGAAAGAGGAGAGTGAAAAAGTTGGCTTAAGGCCTAACATTCAGAAAATGAAGATCATGGCATCTGGCCCCATCACTTCATGGAAAATAGATGGGAAAACAGTAGAAACAGTGTCAGACTTTATATTTTTGGGCTCCAAAATCACTGCAGATGGTGACTGCAGCCATGAAATTAAAAGATGCTTACTCCTTGGAAGGAAAGTTATGACCAACCTAGATAGTATATTCAAAAGCAGAGACATTACTTTGCCGACTAAGGCCCTTCTAGTCAAGGCTATGATTTTTCCTGTGGTCATGTGTGGATGTGAGAATTGGACTGTGAAGAAGGCTGAGCACCAAAGAATTGATGCTTTTGAACTGTGGTGTTGGAGAAGACTCTTGAGAGTCCCTTGCACTGCAAGGAGATCCAACCAGTCCATTCTGAAGGAGTTAAACCCTGGGATTTCTTCGGAAGGAATGATGCTAAAACTGCAGCTCCAGTACTTTGGCCACCTCATGCGAAGAGTTGACTCATTGGAAAAGACTCTGATGCTGGGAGGGATTGGGGGCAGGAGGAGAAGGGGACAACCGAGGATGAGATGGCTGGATGGTATCACGGACTCCATGGAGGTGAGTCTGAGTGAACTGCGGGAGTTGGTGATGGACAGGGAGGCCTGGCGTGCTGTGATTCATGAGGTCGCAGAGTCAGACACGACTGAGCGACTGAACTGAACTGAAGAGAGAGCTTTCATGCCTGGTTCTGTGCTTGAATTTGTTTTAGACTGAGTATGTGTACTGCTTGTAATGAAAACTGCTTCAATCTAAAAGAATGATGCATAAATGCACCAGATGCATACTTCTTATAAAACAGCATTTCTAAGAAACGTAATTTTGCTTGTAATATATACTGAAATTTATATTTCTGCAGAGTTAATAAGGCAACTGATTCTAATGCCTTTTCACAGATTTTAGACTCAAACTAAAAGAGTGGAAATTCTGGTAGACCACCTAGATTTAAATTGGATCAATGACATGCATTTGATTCCTCCACAAACCATGGAATTAATGAGTACTTTGTAATGAACTGTTCATACACTATAACTAACAATTTCCCCAGGAAGGAAATAATACTGCAAAGACAGTAAGATCACGATCGTCTGTCCAAAGCTAAGAGGCCAGGCAGAGTTGGAGTGGTGCTGTCCCATGGGGAGCTCATACTTGGCTTTTGCGCCCTGGGTCCCTGCCACACAGGGCACCCTCCCTGAAGTCCCCTGATTCTAAATGAGAACTAAAGGTGCTATGGTTGCAGCAATCATCTTTTACATTTAAAAATGTAAACTGAAAATAAAATAATTCATATGAAAACCAGTAGCGATTTACTTCCTTTGTAGTATTACTGGGAATCACCTCCATGATTCACTCTGGGGTTCATTTATGTGTTTTGAGTCCAAGGTGATAAGTAAAAGAATGTATTTTAAATACACACATTGTTTGGTATAATCACATTTCTATTCCCTGTCCTCTTGTGTCAGGTCCGATGCTGACAGGGTAGTTTAGACATCCTGAAGAATAGCAAAGCAGAGGGCAGAACACTGCTAGGATGTGGATTCTATTTGCCTTGTTTGCATTCTCGCACTTCTGCATTGAGAATAATCTCTATGAATACCTGTGTTTCCCAAGCACTGAAGTTTCTGTTTATTTTTAAAAATTTTAACTGATGTTACAACTGAAACAAGTCAATACATCAAGGAGACCCCCATATACAGAAGCAGTGAATATCTCACAGCACTTGAGCCACGATGAAGGTTAGTGTGTGATGCACTTAAACAAAAGGCTTGAGGGCCATTTTACTTTCCTCACATTTCACCTTAGTAAAGACATACCATATGGCAGCAACTTACAGAAGAGTAATACAGTCCTAATCCATCATATCTAAGAAATTTGATACGGAGAGAAAGTGGAGAGTAACATAGCAAGTCATAATAAGCTAAAGAATCAGGTCATGACCACTGTATCTTTATTAATTGAGTGAATATATTTTACTATGTCTATACTCTATATGCAGAGAAGGCAATGGCACCCCACTCCAGCACTCTTGGCTGGAAAATCCCATGGTGGAGGAGCCTGGCGGGCTGCAGTCCGTGGGGTCGCGAAGAGTCGGACACGACTGAGCGACTTCACTTTCACTTTTCACTTTTATGCATTGGAGAAGGACATGGCAACCCACTCCAGTGTTCTTGCCTGGAGAATCCCAGGGATGGGGAGCCTCATGGGCTGCCGTCTGTGGGGTGGCACAGAGTCAGACACGACTGAAGTGACTTAGCAACAGCATACTATATATGTAGTTTTACTAATTAATAAGCATTATCAGTATTTAATTTTAAATAAAGCTCTCTATCATATATATGGGTTTCCCTGGTAGCTCAGTGGTAAAGAATCTAATCTAATAAATGGTAAGAATCTGCTGATACAAGAGACATAGGTTCGATTCCTGGTTTGGGAAGTTCCCCTGGAGAAGGTAATGGCAACCTACTCCCATATTCTTGCCTGGGAAGCCCCATGGACAGAAGAAGTTTAGCGGGCTACAGTCCATGGGGTCACAAAAGAGTCAGACACAACTTAGCAGCTAAAAAAACAACATTTACATATATATATATATACACATATATACATATATATAAATTATATATAATTTATTAATTGAAAATTTATTTTTGTATAAAAGATCAAAAAAGAAACACTGACACTGAATAAAACTAGCAAAATAGATTTCTTGCTCTATTTTAGTTTTTTATAGTAAAAATTCATGTTGATTTATGTTTTCTGAAAGTACTAACCTTTCTCGTGAAGGGATGTACTCATCACATCAACTGAGAGAAGTGAATTTTGTGCATCATTATATTATACCATGTATCATATCAAAGTGGAAGCTGAGGTCCTGAGGATGAATAAAATACAGTAACAGTTACCATGCCAGGTGGATAATCAATACATTTTGGTTCTGTAAAGGTATTATGCCATTTTGCCTTGGACTCTTCTAGAGATTTCCGGAGTAGAGACTTTCGGTGCAGAGTTCATTTCCCCAGGAATTCTGTTGACTGGCTAGGAGACCACATACTATACTTGAAGCAATAAAGAGCCACATAAAGCACATGGGCTCTTAATATCTCTGGGAGAATCATCTAGAGTCCTAGTTGAATCTCCATATTTGCAAACATTTTCATTTGGGAGAGTATTGCATTTTATTACTTTACAAAGGACTGTAATGTAAATATAAAGCAAAGGACTAAGGTATCAGCCAATTTGCTGACTAGTGAGTGACTCATTAGCCCACACCAGCCTCCAGCCTGGGTGATTCAGAGGTCTGCCCCACCAAATTGCGTCGACTTGTGTGATCTCACAAACGTCGAAATCACCAATGTAAATATGAGAATGTCTATGGTCTAATATATGGTCAACTGTGCCCTTGAGTTACAGGAATCAAAACAATGGTTAGGCCAAAATGAGCTTGCCTAGTCATTAATTGTTCATGGAGGACATATACGCAGTCTCAGAAGAAGGGTGTGTTTGAATTAGCAAAGAGAGAATTCCAAGTACATAAATCAGCATGATTTAGGAATAAAGATCAAAATGAGAATGATGACAATGAAACAATGAAGAAATAAATTTAATGCAAGTAGGATGCAATGGTGGAAGGTAAGGTTGGGAAGCTCTCAAGGAGTGATATTATGCAAACAGAAGTCATTAAAGTTAGTCTAAGAAGTTCATCTTTGATACACCAGGCATCAAGCAACAATTTGGTTTTTTTGGCAAGATACAACAATGTGAAAAATAAACATAAAAAAATAAAGTGATCCAAGAACATGTTTTTAAAAAAGTAAGTCACTGTAGGTGAACAGAACAGATCCAAGAGATTACAACTTTATGGCAAGAATAATCACTTGAAAAGCTCTGAAATGACTCATTAAATTATGGGCAATGAGAAGTGAGGAGAAATATGCAAAGTTAAAAGACATTAAAATTATATTATGGTCAAATCTTGCTGACTGGATTTGGGGAAGGGGAGATAAAAGTGTTAAAAAGTTCATTTTACTTTTAAGTCAGTTTCCTTGGGAGCTGGGAATATTTTCTGAATAAACTGACAATTAACAGAACATCTATTTGGACAATTGCTTCAGCCAGTCTTCTGGCAAATATTCCACTCAAATCAATGATATATTCTCATATATTATTACTGTCAACCCTTTAAGGATTATATTTTTAATTTGTTCTATAGTGTTGCTATCGCTTCATTTTAGCTGGAAGGAGGTGAGGGTTTTGCTGAGCACAGCGTTGAAGCCCCTTTGTCAAAGGCAGAAAGCAATGCTGATGTGTAATGAGTGGGTCTCAGAGCAGGGCATCCTAGATTCAGTGCCAATCTGTGTTTTAAAAGAGAGAATATATAAAGATGGTACCTACAAACTTATTTGCAAAGCAAAAATAGATATAGAGACATAGAGAACAAATGTATGAATACAAAGAGAGGAAGGAAGTGGAATGGATTGGGAGATTAGGATTGGCATATACACACTGTTGCTACTATCTGTAAAATAGATGACCGGTAAGAGCCTCCTGTACAGCACAGGGAGCTCTACTCTGTGCTCTGTGGAGACTTAATGGGAGAAAATCCAAGGGATAGGGGATAGAAGGGTATATTTGGTTGATTAGCTTTGCTGTGTAGCAGAAACTAATACAATATTGTAAAGCAACTACATGCCACTCAAAAAAAAAGGAAAAACAAAAGAGGGAGGCCATTATCCAGATGCTGGATGTCAATGACATGAATGGAAGAGCTCAGTCATGTCCGACTCTTTGTGACCCTATGGAGTTCTCCAGGCCAGAACACTGGAGTAGGTAGCCTTTTCCTTCTCCAGGGAGCTTCCTAACCCAGGGATAGAACCCAGGTCTGCCACATTGCAGGCTGATTCTTTATCAGCTGAGCCACCAGGGAGGCCCAATTAATGACTTGGATAGATCTAAATGTTACTGAAACGTGTGTGTGTGAGCACGCAATGTTTGCTGAAATGTCTGTTCGGCTACACCATCCAGCAAGAGTAAAAGAAATGGGAAGGAAGGGGAGATAAAAGAGAAGCTTCATCTCTGCAACTTCAGAATTCCTGTGCGTGCTTTTGCTTGACTTTATACTCTTTCTTTAAGATAACTACTGTGAACTCAGCAGGAATTTAGGACAGAAAGAGGAACTGGAGAAACGACTTGGAACATCTTAATCCATGTAGCTGGAAGTGATCAATGACATTTCTCAAATGACTAAAATGCTTCTCCCCAACGTTTTTGCAGCCGAATGTCTGTGGTAATGAAGGGAAACACATCATACCTCCTTCCCAGTTAAATCAGTCTGTTGAGGTCTCTCCCAAATTCCAAAATCTCACTTGGTTAAAGCGGTAGTAACCCCTGAGGCACTCTGGATAAAACACACATCCACTTGTGGCTCATGGTTTCTGTCTCAGAAAAGGAAGATTCCTTGGAAGATCATTTTAGTCCCTAGAATATGTTTTAATTTCCTTGCTCACCACCTAATGGGACTTTTGGTGAATATAATCAAATCAAACACTAATGTGAGGGTGGAAAACGGCATCCTATAAAGGTAAATTGGAGATGAGAATTTTTACACATTCAAAAAATAACTGAGCTTATTATCTGTAAAGGAACAGAAATCCTGGGTTTCCAAGTAAACAGACCTCTGAATAAAATAACTTAATTTTCCCTAAGGGATGTTGGATGTTCCTACAAACTGGAATTAAACTGACTTAGACAAGACATTTAAACTGTCTCATCTGGACAGACAGAATGATCGGATTCTAATACA